>CABEEJ010002124.1:61610-105582 GCA_901482245.1 Timema douglasi
GGGGGGGGTTGGTGGGCACAATCCCCAATTGCTGTAGAATAGAAAAAATTCTAAATGTTTAACACCTCTAGAAGCTCTCTGAATTGTTTCTTAAGGCAACATAACCCCCTAAATGCTATGGGCTAGGAAAAATTCTGAATTTTAAACACCTCTAGAAGCTTTCTGAAGTGCTTTTTATGGTAACATATCCACCTGATACCTTAATTTTGATATTGTTTGAACCATAAATAAAGCCATATATACTTTATTCAGAAAATTTCGGGGGGTGGGTGGGGGGTTGAACCCCCCCAAACCGCTCCCTGACTACGGCCTTGAGTTTATGTATTCTATTTGGAAGATGGTAAGGGAAAGGTGGATAGAAACATATAAAAGGAACAAACACAACATAGGTTTTACAATGAAAAGAAGAACACAGTTCACACTTTACACTGCTATCATTATTTGTCCTTTTTGTTATTCCTTTTACCTGTATGTTCCTATCTAAGTGTCCTATCATTCTTTACCATTTTTATTTTAATCTTTTTTTTTCATCTTTTAGGAAGTTGCGTTGCTCATTTCACTCGTCCTCATGATGAGTTCTGATAGAATGAAACTTGGGTCGGGGGATTTGCGTGGTGACGATCGATTTTATTCAAGAGGCAGCCATTACCTCTTTGTTCAGTGGCAGCAGTGTAAAGTGTGAAATTTTTTGTTCTTTTCATTGTAAAAGCCATATTGTGTTCATGTCCTTTATAGGTTCCTAACAACCTTTTCTATACCTTCTTCCAAATATAATGCAATTACCTCATAAAGCAAAAAAAAGTATTCCTTATATGGAGTAAATATAAATAGTTCACGTCACAGTCCCCTTGATTATAGTGGAATGTATGTGAAAATATCTTTCCAAGCAAAATTGATAGGCTCTTTCGCTCTCGTTCACAGAAATCATCGTGTTCTGATACAATCAGTTGGTTCAGAAAGAGCACGTTAGACATTTTAAATAAATGAAAAAAATAATGAATTATAAACCCCTTTCAGTAGTCGAATGGTCTGACGCGTCACTTTCATGTTAGACTGGCCTGCTGATGATGGGGAGATCTGAGTTAGAATCCCGATCAGGTCCACCCGAGGGTTGTTTTTACCTAAACGATTTCCCACTTTACTTCCACCCAAATACAGGTAGATTACCTGCGTATAACCTGAACAAGCATTAAGACGGGGTGATACAAAATTTTATATAAGCTTGTCAATAAAAAAAAAGCAGCTTGAACTGAATCCGTGACGTCACCTGTCCCGCCGCGTCTCCCATGGAGGGAATGCCGGCGTTGACCCTCTCCAGTAGAAGGCCCATCTCTCTCTCCATGTCCGAGATCTGCGCCTGGATGTGGTCCATCTGGCTCCCGACGGTAGTGTCCATTCCTTCCACCTGTCCTGAGAACCTGGTGATCTTCTCCTCCAGTTCGTTTAACTTGTCGCCACCTTCCGTCGAGCCGAAGATGGCCTCTCGCGTCTCGCCGGAGAAACTGTCCACCTGGAACAGTTCGGGGTACTCCTTCTAAACACGGGGACACAGTCTCGGAGGAACAGTTTGGGGTACTTTCTCTAAACACGGGGACACAGCTGCGAAGGCGACCTGGCCAGTGGCTGATACCAAAGCACTCTGAGCCACAGAAAGCCACAGAAAGCTCTACCTTGCGCCGCATCTCATCTATTTCCTTGACCCCCTCCTGAAGAACGTCCATGCTGTCCGCGACTCTCTTGAGGCGCTTGACCTGTTTGCTGGTTCGTTCCATCGCGGACCACAGATCGTCCAGCTCTTTCCGGATCTGCGCGAACGTATCTTCTGGAGTGGACAAGCCCTCGAACGTATGCTTGGACTTAGTGGACTGCTCTGCCTCGGCCTGGAAACGACAGGTCACGGGGGTTATTGGCACCTGGTGTGGACAATTGACACCAGAGAATCAACCCTGGGAGCTACTAAATACCACTTTCACACAACATGAACACTGTCCATCACTGGGACTCTTGTCAAAGGTCTATCAGAAGACAATTTAAGGGCTGACACTCAACGGTCCTTCCTGGTCAAGGCGAGGGGGTTTGTGGAGCCAGTTAACAACCAACGCACCTCTTCCCACTCGTCTCTATCTTCCTCTCTTGCGACACGCTCCTCCTCTGTCTCCGAAGTCACCAACTCTCCGACCTCTTTGGATTTTATCTTTCTTTCATCTGAAAAAAAAAAAGAAGACGAAGAAAGTAAACTACTTTATTTAGTTCCAGTTTCAAGTCATGGCGTTTTGCCCGAATAAGCGGTTTTTTTTTTAGGTAACTGTTCTCGTCACGCGATAGAACCACTCATTGGTGTCCCTCTTGAATTTATCTCCTCCACATCTCCTTCTATATTTATCTTCGTCAAACTATAATGTCTCAGTAAACGGCCTACCATCTTAATTCTTCTTCTTTGTATACCTTTCTTAATTTTATTTTTTTAGCCATTCTATATTTGACACCACCTCCATCAATGATATTCTCAACATTCTTCTGTAGCACTCACCACGTTTCAAATGCTTTCAATAGTTTCCTTTCAGTTGCACCAAAGGTTCTTAGTTCACATCCATAAAGCGCAACGCTCCAAACATATTCGTTAAGGAACCATTTCCAAATTTATGCTGGTCGGGGCTAGTAATGTCTTTTTTTTTATGAAAATCTTTCTTCGCCTGCGTTATTTTACTTATAATATCGTTCTTTTCTTGCTTCTGTTATCTTACCCACCTGAGGGTTGTTTTACCTAAATTATTTCCCACTTTCCTTCCACGCAAATGCAGGTAGATAACCTGCGTATAGCCTGAACAAGTAGTAAGACAGAATGATAAATAAATATATATATTTGTCATTAAAAAAATGCTCGAAATAAATTCATGACGTCTTCCATAAAGGGAATGCCGACGTTGACCCTATTCCCGTCTGAGATCTGCGCCCTTGATGTGGTCCATCTGGCTCCAGACGGTCGTGTCCATCTCCTTCCACCTGTCCTGAGAACCTGGCGATCTTCTCCTCCAGTTCGCAGAACACCATTACTCGCTGTATTCACACATCTTCTAGTTTAATATTAATTTTTCCTCTTTACTGCACATTATATGACTTCGGGTTTTCGTTTTGTTGATCCCCGGATTATATCCAACTCTTAGTATTTCATTCGTTATTCTCGGTAGTTCTGGAAGATACTTTTCACTTTCAACACAAACAACAATCCCCTCAGCAAATTCAAGACAATGTTTATTTTATCTCTGTTAATTCTTCTTCTACATAAGCGTTACATATCATTGGAGGTATGCTGCATCCCACCCCCCTTCCCCCCACCCCATCTAAAACCTTTTCTTATTTTAGCTTCCTCTTCATTGTCGTTAACTCTGATTATTGCTCTCTGTATTATAAGTTGTGTTATAGTATTCTTGTGTTATTTCACTTGATCCTAAGTTTTCTCAAGTTGGAGGATAACTAATGCCGGAATCACGATCAACTTAACTTTAATTTAACGTAACGTTCATTTAAAGTTAACTTAACATAAAAAAAACAGATGTGTGATCACGATTCACGTAACTGAACGTAACAACTCGAACCAAACATCTGTATTCTAGAGTATGTGCTTTGATCTGTGATTTGTACTAGTTGTATTAGTGTTTATGATCTGTGATTTGTACTAGCTGTATTAATGTTTATGATCTGTGAATGATTACTGTTTTATACCGATATTATAAATATTTACCATTAAACTTTCTTGAACAGATTTTAATGCTTTAGCACTCATGATTATGTTAGTTGATTTATATTTTAATAACAAGGATCTTTTTTGAAAGCAATACATTATTCCATTTTATATAATAAAGGCGTTGTGGTTTTAACATCTTTACAATATTTGAATTGTTTCTGATTTTATAACGTTCTATAATAATACGCTCCTAGCGCTTATTTTAATTAAATGTCCGATCACTCGAACTAAGGCTAAAGAGTAGACCTTGGCCATAAAACCAACAAATGAATTACTAAATAGCCCTGTTGACGTCACTTGCATGATGATTGGCTGGCTAGATCACGTGATACCCTTCAAATAACGTTCACTTAACGTGAAATATCTCCCAGGACATCTCTTACGTTAAGTTAACTGCACCGTGATCGCTTGCATTTAAAAACACGAGGAGATCCTTTACGTTAAGCTACGTTAAGTTAGTTAACGGTAAGTTGATCGTGACCCGGCACTACGCGATGCCCGCTTTGTTGTCCACGTGATCTAACGCGCTACTAACGCAGTAAAATAGACTGCCAATATCAGAGAGATTGAGGTTCAAATTTAGACCTGATGTACTAAGGGTGTTTTTTTCTTCAAAATGGCGTTTCCTTTCTCCTTACACGCAAATGCACGTAAACTTCCTCTAAATATAACCTTCCTTAATCTTTAAAACCAGTATTGTATTTAATAGATAAGCGAATGAATCGCACGGGTAATAAGACGCGGTGCTAAGTAAAACAAAAGAAAAGGTTTACGCGATGGTCATGACAAATATTCAAGAACACTGTTGATATTACAATATTTAAAAAAAAAAAACTTAACTCATCTTCATACGGGATATTTTATTTATTTAGGCAAAAAATAAAAAGTTTTCTGCCTTCAAAAACTACAAGAATACGTATCCAAAATCGTGATCCTTCGCACCCGTAATCTTATGGGTTTTTTAAAATATTCTTTAAATTTGAAAAATGACACCTGGATACGGAAATCGAACCAGGGACCTTTAATTTAGTACTTCAGTGCTCTAACCACTGAGCTATCCAGGTACCTTCCCGCATCCAGGGGTCATTTTTCACTAATATTTTAAGGCAGAGTCTGTGATGGATGAGCGAACGACTCCTGGATAGCTCAAAGATCAATAGCATTGGCGTACTATACTAAAGATCCCCGGTTAGATTCCCGTGTCCAAGTGTATTTTTTTTAAAATTTAAAGAATATGATGTTTAGAGGCGGCTATGACCGTAGCAAACAACTACTATAGCTTGGCTCTTTAATCCATGTTTTATGTAAATACCGATTTCTCCTTTGTCTGATTTGCCTGGTGCGTGAGCGCTCTTCTCGCCGCCCTTGCCACCCTTGCCGTCCTTGCCGCCCTTGGTCTCCTGTTTGCTCCTCTTTCGCGACGCCCTCCTCTCGTCCTTGGCGCTCTCAGACCCGGACCTGAAGCTGTCGCTACTCAGGTTGTGAGCATCATAAGAGCTGCTACGCTAACACAAAGGGTGACAAACTTGAGAAAGACAGGCGGTGGCGGAGACATGATGCTTGGAGGTTCTTCTGTGTTAGTTTTATCAATGAGAAATGTTATGGTTTCTTTGAGTGCAGCCTTCGTTTACCCTGAAAGGTAGGTGGCGAGCTTACCTTGAATGCTTCAACTATGGAGTAACTTACAAGATAGGGTCATAGCGTAGTGCGTCCAGGAAAGACTGCTACATTTCAGAGTGAATGAAGTGTAGGTAAATTTGGAATGCCATGAAACTCTCCTGTTCCTGTTACTGTCGTACAGCCTCCTGTTCCTGTGACTGTCTTACATCCTCTTGTACCTGTGACTGTATTACATCCGCCTGTACCTGTGACTGTCAGACTCCTTCCTGTACCTGTGACTGTCAGACTCCCTCCTGTACCGGTGACTGTCAGACTCCCTCCTGTACCTGTTACTGTCAGAACTCCTTCCTGTACCTGTGACTGCCGGACACCCTCCTCTCGGTGATGCCGAGCCGCAGCTCCACGTCCCAGAGTCTCTTCTCGATGCTCTTCACGTGCTCTTTCAGTTCCGACAACGTCTCCACCTTCTCGTCAAGATTGTTCACTTTCTTGAAGTACGTGTTGGTCTCTTTGGCGACGTCTTCCGTGATAGAAGACAGCTGAGGCAACCACCCAACTTTCCGTTACGACCGTATAACAATGAATTCTGTCAGCTACGCTACTCATACTGGGTGGTTTTAACCACCCGTCCGGGAATATCTGTTTACATATTACTCTGAAGGGAGTGAGTTGGAATGAGAAAGATGCACTACAATGATCATAGGAAGAGCCTTATCTGACAAACATAAAAGTTACTAGGTCTACTTTCATATATTAAATCGTCAAGTAATGATATCGGCAGCTGTCACTTTAGGTATACAATATCAATACAATATATATCATAACAATAATGATATTGTCACAGCTTAGAGCCTTAGGTAATCTCAAGCATGCATTGATGATGCAAGTCTGAGAACGTATGCTGTCAACTGTTATAAATCAGCAGTCACGCACGCGTACCAGATAATATTTTAAAAACAGAGATTGTTTTGCCAATTAGCATTGACACGTAATATCGTCAAAATTAGTAGCGTAGAGGTAATACCCCCTCCAATTTTGGTACATAGCAGCGGGTTTTAAACCTTTTAATTATAGGGGGTCGGGAAGAATGACAGTTGTTAAGGGGCTACTTCGAAGTGCTTTACATACTCAGGTAGCATGATACAATAGCTTGTGAGGAGAAGATCCTGAAGCTTGAGTCCCTGTTCAGTATGAAGGAAGACGCCTCAAGCCATGTTGAAAGTATAAGCTAGACAATAACCACGCAACACTGGGCGGTCGTGTGCTTGAGACCAGTTATAGCTATAATACCGAAGATAGGTCAGGGCGTGGAACTGCTGAGTAGGGACATTGATATATCGTGTACCTTTTTCTAAACTCTTTTGGCCTGTTCTAAAATCTACATAACATTTATATACTCATATAGTAAATAGTCTATTTCAATAAACAGGATCCAAACGAATCCCACATTTATTTTCCACGGCCTACCCATCCCACCACGCTATCCGGACACGTAAGCCCACGGGCTGGGGGAGTAGCCTCAATATAGTGAGCTTTTTTCATACGCACTAAGAAAAAGGTTCAAATTAACTTAAATGTGTTTAATACGAGAAGGGTATGATGAAATGGATAGATAGGGTGAGGAATGAGGAAGTGTTGAGGAGGGTAGGAGAGGAAACGTACCTGATAAGGATGATAGCGAAGAGAAAAATTCTTGCTTGGGCTGTGTAGGGATTGTTTAATTAAGAGGATCATGATGGGGAAGATAGAGGGAAAAAAGAGGAAGAAGAAGGTTTGGAATGCTAACAAATATTAATAAAGGAATAAGCTATAAAAGGATGAACGAAGACGCTCAGGACCGAGGAAAATGGAAGATGTCCATTTGATACTTGTTTCAGGACAGATTCACAGAAGAAGATTAGAATGTAGAGTGTTTAGAGAAGAGATAATGGGGAATCCGTTTGGGTAGAGAAAAACCTCCAGGGGGAGGGGGTTTGAATCTTGACTTTCTTATCACTGGTAAAAATAAGAGACGTGACATATTTGACACTCACCTTCTTGATCCCGCTCTCGACACCGTCCAGTCTCTTGGTGAGGTTGATGATCTTCCACATGTCATCGATGGGAGTCACGGCCGTGGGCGACCGGGTTCGATTCAGGAGGTTCTCGTTGCTCGGCAGATTCTGCAGGTGCGCCAACTGTTGGTGGAGCATCGATAACTGTGGGACAAACAAACAGGCTCAGTTGGGAGACCTAGAGGTGTTAGTAGTGTTATAACACTTGCAGCCGTCTGTAAAACATCTTTGTACTGTCTGAGAAGTTATAAATAGTGGCTTAGGAATGTATTCAGGTTTTTTTAAGGGGAAGGGGGTAGTTGCTAGGGTCAAAATAAACTTGGGGTGCATTGATCGCTCTTGCAATTTACTGGATTGACGATGACGGGGATATAGGGTTTTGAATTTCAGTAGGATGTAATGGAGGTGATTTTTCCAAGAATGTTTTCCACTTTTCTTTTAAGCAAATGAAGTTGTACACTTTCTTTAAATTATACATTACTCATCTTATACGCATCATCTTAATTAGTACACATGCGTACAACCAGAACGAGTAAGGACGCACTGCAAAAATAATCATTAGAGGCCCCATCAAAAACGAAGCCAGTTCCCATTTATAATTCAGAGTACACTGCGCCAACCGTGGCACCCCGAGCACATATTCAAAGTAATTTGATCGGAAACGGGTTTGATATAAATTAGTTTTTCTAAAAGTGTGGTACTTGTATCGCAGAGGGTACACGACTTATCTATATAAAGTTTTATTAATAAAAACATTTATGATTTTAAGATTGATTAATGTAATTTACTTTTGCATGTGATTTCATAGTATAGGTACTACTATTAATCTACTTAGATTCTCTTTACTGTCACTTATTGTGAATGAAATGTATAAATACATTAGTAATTTTGCTAGGGATGTTTAAAGTTCACTCTATTACCAAACTGAGTGTATGAACACATGACTTAAAAGCTAACATAACATATATAATACATAGTTTTCCAAAGGTATAATTAATCTCTGTGAAGGAGTCATCTAAACACAACCTTAGCCATCTAGCTTTTAAATATTCATGCAAAAACTCAAGAATTTCAACACTATAACGTTCCCTCTTGTAAAGAATGACATCATAAGCCACTTGTTCAACAAATCCCCTAGTTAGTTTCCACCTTTTTAAAATTCCCAATCTCTTGGAACAATCTGATAACTAAAACTTTCCCCCGTATTGTAAAAATGACATCATAAGACACTTATTCAACAAATAGCCAAGTGTGTCTCCACCTTTTCCTCCAAATTCCCGATCTCCTGGACATCCAGGACACCCTCGGTGGTGAGGAGAGGCCCCGGTAAGATGGGGCCCCTCTTGGAGACGGTCTCCCCTAGGGTCTCGACGAGAACCACCGTCTGGAGTCTCTCCTGGGAGTCCTGGCTGTCCGAGTCCATCTCACTCTTCCTCCTGGTCACCTTGCGCTTGCTGTGTCTTGAGTCCGTCATCTGGTCCTCGTGGTCTTTCATCCTTCTCTCGGACGATCCTGAGGACAACAGAGGATTTGGTCATTCTCATCCTCGTCCGGACACCAAGGGTCGATATTGTGAGGATATAAAACGAAGGACGTGTGTGAAGCATAAGGACAAATTATGAAGAAGGAAGACAGTTATGAAGCAAAAGGACAAATATGAAGCAAAAGACAAATATGAAGTAGGAACATCCATAGATTGGGGAACAGTTCACCTTGTACAGTGCCCAGATAACTAGGATAATAGTTTGTGGTTCAAGGCCAGTTAGCGTTTTTTATGAGAATATGAAACACAAAATAAGGACAGAGCCAGCCATCGGTATAAGAAAATACCCTTAAATTGAAAAAACCTTTACTTTTTGGGACCGACTTGGTTTTCCCGAGTCTCTTCGCTTCTGCTTGGTACTCTTCCTCTTCCTCCTCTTCTTCGTCGTGGCCTTCGCCTTCCTTCACCTTGCGCTTCTTTTTCTTTGCCTTTCCCTCTGGTTCCGTCACGTCTATCAGCTCGTAGCTTACCATCCTTCCTGGATCGTCAGATGCTTTCATTGACATAGCTTCTTTTTCTTTGGCGCCTTTTAAAATATATCAGTAAAACACTATTATACAAACAGTCCAATTTTTATAAGAAGGGCTTCTAAGAAAATGACAACATGTTTTTTTGTGTCCAACATTGATAACATTTTACTATAATATTTGTGTTGTTTAGTAAGTATTTATAATATATATCAAAACTGAAAGCGGCAGATCATATGGCTTGAATAGGTGAAAATAGATTTAGTAACTTTTCTAGCTGACAGTTAAGTTTATTTTTATGAAAATAGGAATGCACCTTATTTTACAGTCTATTTTAATAGGGAACAACATTTTTAAAGCCCAGTTTTCAGTAAACTACACTTGATTTAATTTTACCTCAGAAAAAGAAAACATATACAGCCACTATTAAACTTACCTCAAATATGTATTCATTTGTCTTTGAAAAACTAAAATACATTCTTATTTATCATGTAAAGCGCTCCTCGAATACATATTTTTAAATAAATTGTTAAAGTCTTGTTTTAATGGTTTAAATTAGTAGGGATGGCCAGCTAGTTCCACGTGAGTAGAAATTGTTTATATATATATATAGAACACTAAGAAATCCACAAACAAATTTTTAATGACAAGCTTTCACCGTCACAGACAGCTTCTTCAGGTCACGGGAATAGACCAGTGCAGGGTCTCGAACCAAAATCAAACAGGGCAAAAAACTCAAATATGCAAGATTGCGACTGTGTTAAAGGGTAATGATCTCAAAATGACGTCACTGGAAAAGATCCGTGTGGAGAGGGAAATATAACCTCAAGTGGGGATAAGGTTACAATACCGTCTTTCTCCAAGGTGGGATGGTACGTCGTGCACACTACTATCTCTCCTAATTCATACAATGACTTAGCCTAGTGCTCTATTCCAAATAGCCTTCAAGTATTTTTCGAAACATTTAAAATTTTCTAAAATCATTTATCAGTAGGCTAGCCTTAATCTTAGGGCTAGAATCAAATTCACGATTTTGACCACGAGTTATGACCATATGACATTTAAATATCATGCCCCAAGGACAGACGTACATTTGAACAGACAGACAGATGGAAACAGACATGAGGTCAGACAGACAGATGGAGAGAGAAATACATGAGGTCAGACAGACAGATGGAGACAGACAGACATGAGGTCAGACAGACAGATGGAGAGAGATACATGAGGTCAGACAGACAGATGGAGAGAGATACATGAGGTCAGACAGATGGAGAGAGAAATACATGAGGTCAGACAGACAGATGGAGACAGACAGACATGAGGTCAGACAGACAGATGGAGAGAGATACATGAGGTCAGGCAGACAGATGGAGAGAGATACATGAGGTCAGACAGACAGATGGAGAGAGATACATGAGGTCAGACAGATGGAGAGAGATACATGAGGTCAGACAGATGGAGAGAGAAATACATGAGCTCAAACAGACAGATGGAGAGAAAGACATGAGGTCAGACAGACAGATGGAGACAGACATAAATGGGGACAGACAGACAGACTTGTAACTTATTTGACCATGCAACGTCTCACATCCTTTTAAAATTAATCTCACGCACTTTATATTACTACTGCACTAGCCACACAGGTGATCCCTCGGTACAAGGTGCTAGGTTTGTAGTGGCCTGTATTACCCGTGACCTAGGTTCGATTCTCAGCTGAACGCACTCATAGAGGGTTGGTTTTGCTTACACTTACCTTGATTCACCCCTCTTAATCCTTCCCCGCCTACCCCGCTTGAGGTTAGCCCTCCTTGCTCACCCGACATGTCCACTGTCTCCCCGTGCTTTTCATCTTTCTCCTCTTTTCTCCCTCTTTCTCCACCCTCTTGCTTCTTCTTGGACCTGCTCTTCTTCTCAGGGAGCTCATCCTCATGTTTTTCTTTCCCCTTCCCTCCTCTGTCCATCTCCTCCTCCTCCTCTTCTTCCTCCACCTCGCTCCTTCCCTCATCCGTCACAGCAATTTCGGGGAGGTCCTTAGGATCCCACCTAGAGATGGGAGAGAGAGAGAGAGAGAGAGAGAGAGATAGCTTGTTTCGGGTATTTTTTCTGGAGGTGAGAAGGGGGTGGGGGTTATTCTGAACATTTTCCACCCCTATTTGAATGAAACGAATAAATATCCGGTTGTTCTCAACCCGGGGTACGCGAACACATCTTTTTAGAACCACGTCTTACTACCCGTTCGGGTTATACTTTTTTTGGACTAATTGCGCTAGTGGTTTTAGGGATAAGGAAGGTTATGTTTAGAGGAAATGTACCAATATTTGCGTGGAAGGGGAGTGAGGAAAACCATTTAGGAAAATCCACCCTCAGTATACCCGACTGAGATTAGAACCCCGATCTCCCCGTCAGAGGCAGTCTAGTCTATTGCGAGAGTAGCGCGTTAGACCACGTGGCAACCGAACAGGGCTATTTAAATAATATTGATATATATCTAAAAATATCAATTTATATTACTGCCCATATATATATATATATATATATAGTGAACCCCCTCAGAGGGAAGGGGGGCCCGAACCTCCCCGACTCCGCCCTAATACTTCAATACAGTATAAGAATCGAGCCTATTCAGTGGCCGAACGGTCTAAGGCGTCACTCTAGTGTTAGACTAACCTACTAAAGACGGGGAGAGCAAGGTTCAAATCCCGGTAGGGTCTACTGAGGTCGTTTGTTCCTAAATGGTTTCCCATTCTCCTTCCACGCAAATTAGGTTGTATTGCCTCTAAAATGCTTCCTTCTTCATCCTTACCCCATTAGAGTAATTATCATATGTGTGCATAACCGGGATGTGTGGATTCAATCATCTGAAACGTTTAACTGGGTGGTGGGGAGGGGGGGAGGAATGTCTATCTACTCTCGTCGTACCTCCTCACATTCCCCGACTCCCCCTTTGCCCTCTCCGTCTCGCCGGGTGCTTCTTTGGTCTCTCTGCCCCCACTTCTGGTCTCGGCGATTAGGAGGTCGCGCTGACGCGGCGTATCGGTCTCTCCGTCCGGGTTGATCACGTACTCGGAGAGTTTCAGCTTGGGGAACACTTGCCCGGTCTGTAGGATGGTCTGGTCCACACATGCGAGGAGATTACACACTCATACACACTCACACACTCATAAAATAGCTTCATGGTGTGACTCCAGGTATACTTAGGGGGCATGTTAAGGCTTAGACCATATGGCTACAGAAATGGGGACACACGAAATAACTTATCCAAAAAATTGTCACCAAATTCGTCGCTCACTATTAAAAAAAAGGTTTGTCAAAACTCTTGAACAAAATAATTTACGAAATCACCCGCTTCGGTGGCCGCACAGTCTAACGCGCTACTCTCACAGGTGACTAGACTGCTGATGATGGGGAGATGGAGATTCGAATCTCGGTCGGGTGTACTGAGGGTGGTTTTTTTTCCTAAATGGTTTTCCGCTGTCGCTCCACACAAAATGCGGATACATTTCTTATAAATATAACCTTCCAAATCCCTAAAACCACTAGCGTAATTAGTACAACCAGTAGCCCCGTGGCTTCTTTGGTGCTGACTGACAGCTAAAAGCTTTGAAAAGCTACCAGACCAAATTATGTATTCCTACGCCGAACCATATGATCTGCCAAAACATGTGTTTAGCAGCTGTCACTTCTGACAGTCAAAATGTAGGTATATACTTAAATTCTGTCTGTCAGAAGTCAGCTGTAAGCTGTCAGTCAGCACCAAAGAAGCCACGGGGCTACTGTAGGTGTATAACTCGAACGAGTAGTAAGACTTGGCACTAAAAAAAAAATTAAGTCAGTTTTTAAAAATATTTATTTAATAAATAAGACGTTATTTTAGGTAAATAATATTAAAAATAGCCCCTTTAAGGGTAAGAGGGGGGTAGTTACCTCATAGTTGTCAGAATCGGGTCCCCGGAACTCGACCTTTGTCTCCGTTATGTTCATCTGTTGGATCATGACGTGGAGCAACGAATGGAGGACGTTGAAGTTGACCGCGCCCTTCTGTAAACGATGGGGACATTTTATTTGAGTCTACCCGCCTCGGTGGCGGAGTTGGCTAACGCGCTTGTCGTGTTGAGCCCGACTGCTGAGGACGGGGAGATCGAGGTTCGAATCTCGGTAGGGTGAACTGGGGGGGGGGGTTCCTAAATGGTTTTCCACTCTCCCTCCACGCAAATGCGGGTTCACTTCCTCTAATTCAACCTTCCCAATTCCTAATCCATTAGAGTAATTAGTACTTAAAGCGTATAACCCAAACGGGTAGTAAGACGCGGTGCTAAATATAAATAAAATAATAATAATATAATAATAATATTTGAGTCTGTCGGTGTGGTCCCATGGGTGAGGAAGCTGCACCCCATATCTGTGCTTCAATACAGAGCAATGGTTCTCAAACTATTTTTTCATTGTACACCGACATATTACTAAAAGTCCACAGTAAAATTTTCCTAAATGACAGGATGACAGATCAAATGACAAATGATAGATAATAAAAGGAGAAAATTTCGCTCTATCGCCTCAAAAAATTCCTCGTCACATTTGATTCTCTTGTCATTTTAGCAATTTTACGTCGATAGCTGCTCGTGCACCACAATTTGAGAACCATATATATCTTATTTGACTGATTTGTTCTTATCTCAAGGTAAAGAGGCAAGCTCGCTGCTAGGGATGCTGTATCGGAAGAAAAATATCGATACCTACTGTACTAGTATCGAAAGAAAAGTATCGATAACATTAAGTAACGGTATCGAAATTTTAATCTAGAAAAATGTTTTTTTTTATATATATAGTAACTTTAACTTCAACTTTTGCATCATAATCATATTTTAAAATTTATTTAAACACTGAAAATTATAATGCTTGAGCTCTACAAGAGCTTACTTTGTTTAGTTTGCGATGACCTTGCTCATTGGTAAAGGAAGGGGTAGTAAGTAAGACTGGTTGCCACTCGACCAGTCACCCGGTCAGGTATTTAATCCAAGCATGAGTACTAATATCAGTAAAAGTATCGGGTGAAAAAATACTAGTATTTAAAGGATAATATCGATATCAGTAAAGTATAGATACTTTTTTCACATCCCTACTAGCTACTGGTTCTCAATTATCTTAAAAGGTTGTTTTTTTATGAACCTATGAAAAATTTACCGTATTTTTATAGGAAGGTTTGATCTAGAGCCCTTTTTTGGATCAAGCCTAGTCTAATATCTCCGTGAATATGATTAAAAAGTCGAGCTGATGTCACATTTTCACACATTTGATTATATTAATTAAACTCAAACTATAGGGTTGTTAAGGAAAAAGTAGGTGACCTGGTGGTCTAGAGGTAAGGTGTCAGACTTCTATGCTGGCGGCCGGGGTTCAATCCTCGGTCCCGGTAAAGATTTATCTTATTACCAAACCCTTCCTTCACCTCTGACAAGACATCTTGTGAATGTGAGGAATGCCAGGCCTCCACCGTGGTTCGGATTCCACGTTAAACTGTAGGTCCTTCATTTCATCTCACAATCACCCTAACATTACACGTTAGCGTAAGTGCGTATAACCCGAACGGGTAGTAAGACGTGGTTCTAATAATAATAATAATAATTATTATTATTATAATTAAGGAAAAAAGAACTCTGTTGGAATCTTTATCGACTTTATTTTGACTTGAACTGTATTTTGAAATAACGCATAGTAGAATTAAATATTGCTTTAGAACTGAACGTCTGCACGGCAGTTTCTCGTTAACCGAGGCGCGAGTTAATAGACGTGACATTAGTATACCTGGGGCGAGCCTATAGCGAGATCCACCATGTGAGGTAGCGAGATCAAGGTGCTACGTGCCGACTTCATGGTGCCTGAAATCAAGAACCACAAGGTATATGCTTTGAAATAGAGAGGACTTCTAAAAACTACGGAGCAAATAAAGTGTTGAGGGTTTTCCAAACCATTCTCACTTCAACGACTTCGGCCATTGTGAATATTTTATGTTCTCCTTGGTCACAAACAAGGTACTATATACCAGACCCTCCAGGTTTAGATGGCTGTGATCATTGGGAGAGCTTGAGTCCTTCACCACCAGGATCGCTACGTGTAGTTCCTCTTGATAACATCGCTATCAAACGGGTGCATTAAAAAACAAACAAAAAACTGTTCACTTTAAAGATGGGTTTACTAAAGAGAAGACAAAAATTGCCTTCTTGGGTCAATAAACCGGCTTTCACAAAGATAGATTCAGGTACCGGCCCAACCTTCTTCCTATAAACTACCCCCTGCTTCCCCCGGCCAAACGAGCTTACTCAGACAGAAAATTTCCAAGAAAGCATAGAAGTCAACGATCCTTTTATTATTATTTTTTTTCGAGCAAATGTTAGCATATTGTATATCTGTAGACAATCTTCAAATACGTCGACTAGTTTATTTGTCTGAAAAGGTTTGTTCATTGCTTATTTTGTTTAGTTCTTGATTTCTCTTCTCAAATTTTTACTACAACAAATATTACACTTACTCTGAAAATAAAATGTCTTACAAGTTGATCAGAAACATGACATGGGTAGTATTTTATTTTTTATTAAAATAATCATGCGTCAATTTAAAAAAAATGCATTAGATACACAAACTTTATTGTTGTCTTAAAGCCAAGCCTGTAAACACAAAACAAAATAACTTCTCAGGAGTATTGTTGAAGTTAGTTCTAGTATTTGTCACAAGTGTCGTTAAAAATCACATTCAAAAATTATTGTTGAAATTAGTTCTAATATTCGTCACAAGTGTCGTTAGAACTCTCATTCAAAAATTATTGTTGAAGTTAGTTCTAGTATTCGTCACAAGTGTCGTTAAAAGTCACACACAAAAATTATTGTTGAAATTAGTTCTAATATTCGTCACAAATGTCGTTAGAACTCTAATTCAAAAATTATTGTTGAAGTTAGATCTAGTATTCGTCACAAGTGTCGTTAAAAATCACATTCAAAAATTATTGTATATACAGATCAAATAATAATATATTCCAAATTATTATTATTGGCTCTGTGGTTTGTTCGTTTTATGAAAGTGTTGCATAGTGATCTCTTTGCGCGCAGTTTATACCTATTGGTGAACTAATCCTGTTGATTATTTTTCACAATGAAGGTCGACCTCTGTGATCTTGGGGCTGGGTACTCGCCTCCAGAACAGATGTCCGTGGGTTCAAACCAGCCGAGGTGTTGACGGATTTATCTTGAGCGATAAAAATCCGTAGAACAACTTCCTTCGGAGAGGAAGTTAAGCCGTCGGTACATTGTATATTGTTGGCATGTAAAAGAAACCCGTCAGGTATGTGAAAATACCTTAATTACAAATATAGTCCCACCACCACTGTATAGAGTAGAGAAGTTCTTATTTCTTAGGGTTCGTTAGTTGGTCTTAACATCATGTGATAAACTTACCGGTTTGCCTCCCCCCCACCCCCCTTCCCAATTAAATTTTCCCCGCGCCCATACGGTTGGGCAAGACCATCTACAATACTCAGACCTTAATGCAACTATCGATTGAAAAATTGAATAAATATGGAAACTGTAATGAATGTAGGTTAATGTTACAGTCCAATGAAGAAATGCAGTTGGTTTGTGATAAATACGTTTTTTCATATCCCACCTAACTTAATCGTGGTGGTCTGAAATGACCTTCTCCCTTTGTGACTACCCTGTGTTCAAATGTTTACGCGTTATTTCAAACTTTGCTCACCAGTGAATATGAACCTGAATTTCTGAAACTAAAAACAATCACTGAGATGCAATCGTAACATTAGGGATTCAGATTTGTGAAATCAGTGCTAGTGATCTTGAAAAACTGTGCAGGTGTGGTGAGTCTCCGAAAGTGTTGGTAAAAAAATTGCGTGAAAGTAATAAGTAAAATTTTCATTAACAATTACACCAAAATGTTAAATGTAAAGAACACTTCCAAATAATTGTTTTAAAAAGATTAGCGGGAAAATGAAGGAATCTTATGAACATGGACTTGGTGAGAAAATGAAGAAGCGTAAGCAGTTGAAATTCTGCAAGTAGGCATCAAACCCTTGCTATCTAGCAGGTAGTACCTAGGATACATTAACATTTTTTTTTTTGCCAATAGGTTATATGTGTTTTAATTAATAATTTGTGTTAAATCTATTAACGACGCCGTATTTAGTAATGATAATGCTTTATAGAGTAGGTGCATTTTATTTAATTACATTCCTTCTATCGATCTGGTATTATGACTGCATTTTCAACATTATCTTATGTAATTGTAATTGGTTAGAATAACTTAATTAGTGTAAAAATATATATCATATAAATGTCCACTAGTTTAAATTTAAATGCATCAATAGTATGCATTTAAAGAACGCAAACAAGTTTGTTATAGAAGAATCATTGAGTATATATAATACTACTATTGACTATATAGTACATAAATATATTACTAGTGAGTATATAATATATAAATAATATATACAAATAAGTATATAATAATTACTATTGAGTATATTATTATATATTATATATACTCAATGACAAACATTATTTTGTTTTCTTTCAACCTATATGGCGGCCATATTTATTATGCATTAAGGTCTGATTATTGTAGATGATCTTGGGTTGAGAGATGGCAGTACTTGAAAAACTTCTTTCTTCTATTTGGGCTAAAAATATTTTCCTAATTTAATAACAAATCGTTGAGAAAATACTATAGACTAAATCAAATATTCAATTGAACTATTCAAATCAAAATAATATAAATCACTATTGTTTTACTTACACAGGTCTACAAAATAAATATTTTACGCGCAAAAAAAAAAATTATCCAAGAAGTTAAAAAAATACAGCTAAGTTTTTTTTTTTTTTAGATTATAGAATTTGCATGAATAATCTGAAATAGTGGATCTGGGATATTGGAGTATTTTTCCTGTTTAGACATTAGAACATTGCCTTTCTAAAAATTATTGTTAATTACTTTTAGTTTTGACTATAAATTCACGTTCACATAATTTTAAAATTATTTATAAACAATCTAGTTATGAAATAGAAATAAATATATCTTGCTGAGAATGCCGTAGTAAAATATTGGTGTCGTTTGTACAAAAATCGGTGATAAATTTAATATCTGTTAAATAAACATTCGATTAGATCTAATAAATAAGGGGACATAATAAGGTAATATCTCAGTCTCTATAATTTTAGTCTCCCCGTCTTCAAAATGTTAGCTACGCTACTGGTCATCTTAATTATTTTATCTACTCACCATATTACCTAAAAACCATAAAATGAAAACGTGGTCCTGCCTTACTATATTTGAACTGCGCGCGTAATAATATTCTAAGATACTAGCGCTTTTTGGATTCAATGTTTGATCACTGGAACTATAACTCTTACATCATACAAGTCATGTGATCTGTGATGTGGCGTGAGGAATGAGGATTGTCATAAGGTTGAATGAGGCAATATCGGTGGCTCACTCATTTAGCCTTCCTAGGCAAGGTAATTCTTTGTATATATATATATATAATATAGTTATTATATATATATATATATATAAGGTTTTTTGCCTTTGTGTATATATAAATATAATATAATAATATATATAAAAATATTATAATGGTGTGGTAGGGAAGGACAGAACGAACCCAATTTAAATTATAAAATAAAAATCATACCAACTAAATGGAACATCGGATATGATAACGGAATTAAACCTATACTTCATGTAAATAAGTTAAATATTCATGCAATCGTTTCGGTGGTCGATTGCTCTAAAGACGTCATTCTCGCAAAATGCTGGACTACCAATTAAAGGGGGCTTAGATTCCGGTTGGTTGTATTGAGTATGGTTTTGTCCTAGACTACTTTCAGCTCTTCCTTTATGCGAATTCTGGCGCACTTCTTTTAAATCCAATCATCCTCGTTTATAATACATAGGCAGTCCTCGATTTGTAGCTGCGTTCGGGGTTGTGCCCAGTGTTGAAAAAATAAGGGATTTTTAAATGTGTTATTATAAAAGTTGAAAAAGATTAAATTATTAATTAATAAAATAAAATAAAAACACGAAAATGTTTTATTGATTTTACTGATTGGTGAGTATTTTTGGGTAATCTTTGTGGTTTTGCTGGGTAGTTTCATTAGCCCTTATTGGCAACACTGGTCAGAGGCGCCATTCGATTGTGTATGTTCAAAAATATAGTATTATTCAAGTTAAAAGAATTTGCACTGTTTTTATCTGGTACATTCGCTTCAATTATTGTCAAGAGTAAAGGATCTTATAAACGTGAAAGTGAAATCCAAATATTCCAGTAGTGATTTTAATGACCACAATATAAAATCCAACAATTTATTTTTAAGGGAAATACTATTTCATGAAAAATCTCGAGTCAAACAGCCATCCATTGATCCACATCATTTTCACAATACCTGCTGCAAAAGGTACGCGACCTACTTTTCAATATTTTCTAACTATTTTGTTTAATTGAGTTCCTTGCTCTGTGCTTTCCTTTTGTTTCTCCATGCTAACTTTTGTTTTTCTTAAGCAATAACTATAAGTCATAAGTTATTAGGCTTTCTTAACAATGAAATTAACTTTTCATAAGTGTCTTGTATTATCTTTCTTAAACTATAATAATCCTAAAAAAAACACATTAGTGTGATTAGTTTGGGTTGTACATTATGTATTCATTATGCTAATCGTTTTTGGGATTAAGGTTATATTAATAGGAAATGTACACATATTTGTATGGATGGAGAATGGAAAACTAATTAGTAAAAACCACCCTCATTACACCCGGCCAAGATTCAAACCTTGATCTCCTTGTTATTTACAGTTTAATCTGTTGCGAGAGTAGTGGGTTAGACCATGTAGCCACCAAAGTGGGCCAACAAGTAATTAACAAGCTTGCAAGTTTAATTATAACTTCTTTCTAACGATGAATAGCCATCACAATTAATATTACTGTTAAGTTAAATACATCCAGTTTGTGTTATTAAGCACCTTTTCAAATATAGTTATAGTATGATTTTGGTAGAAAGAGCATCTGGTAGTTAATAAAGTTACTAAAACAACTTTGATTTATTCATACAAATCGCGTTATCTGCGGCTGTCACTTTTGATAGATATCAATACCTTACAAAAATAACATAATTAAAACAGTTAAATGATATCAATGTTGACTGGAAAAAAATATTTATATTCGCATTTTCTAAACTGTTCTTCCAACAAAAATCAAGATGTGGCTTTTGACAGTCAACATTTAGTTACAGTAATCCAATGACTTCTTTGGTGCTGACTGACAGCTCACAGCTGACTTCTGACAGTCAACATTTAGGTAAATAACTAAATTTTGACTGTCAAAAGTGACAGATTCTAAACACATGTTTTTGCAGATCATATGGTTCGGCGTAGGGATATATAATTTGGTCTGGTAACTTTTCAAAGCCGTCAGCTGTCAGTCATTACCAAAGAGGCCATGGGGCTACTGTACCTAATGACAAACAGAAAGATCAGAATTTAAATATCGATCAGTGTACCGAGGGTAGTTTTCCCTAAATGGTTTCCTGCCCTCCCTCCATACAAATGTGATTGCATTTCCTCTAAAAAAAATTCTACCTTCCTCATTCCTATTCCAAAAGTGTAATTAATATATGTGTGTGAGAAAAAAAAACCAAACATTGACATATTATGTCCACTTTTTAGTGGATTCTCATCAAGGCCGTAGCCAGCCAATAATTTGGGGTGCGGAGAGGGGGGGGTGGTGAGCACATCCCCCAATATCTGGAAGCTAGAAAATATTCTATATGACAAACAGTTCTATAAGCTCTCTGAAGTGTTTTTTTTTCATGGTAAAATAACCCCCAGGCTGCTGAAGGCTTGGAAAATTTCTAAATATTAAACACTTTTTGAAGCTCTGTGAAGTGGTTTTTTTTTATGGTAAAATAACCCCCAAAATGCTGAAGGCTAGGAAAATTTCTAAATATTAAACACTTTTTGAAGCTCTGTGAAGTGGTTTTTTTTATGGTAAAATAACCCCCAAAATGCCGAAGGCTAGGAAAATTTCTAAATATTTAACACCCCTATAAGCTCTCTGAAGTGATTTTTACAGTAATAACACAGCCCCCTAATTTGTATTTGTACCTTAATTTTGATATTGTTTGAACCATAAATAAAGCCATACATATTTTGTTCATAAAATTTCATGGGGGGGGGGGGTTTGAACCCCCAAAATTCCCCCCTGGCTACGGCCTTGATTCTCATATAAACATCTCGTGCACTTGTCAAGATATATTTACGGTATTTTAAACTATCATTATCGTCAATCTAGAATAGAAAGTGGGGAAACCATATGGACTTATTTACTGAAATAACAAATCAAATAAATTTGATATTTTTTTTTTAATTGTAAACTCTCATTTCTTGACTCTTTGTACAATTTGAACAGTGATCAAGCTAACAAACTGTACACACAGGAGGACTTTACAACAACACCTCCCCAGAAAAAAACCCCTACCCCTTTAGGGAGTTTTTTTAATTTAACAATCAACAATGACATTTAAGGGTGACATTGCTTGGAAGGGGGAACATAATAAAATATGGAATGTGGATTCTTATGATATATATACATCACGTTGATAAAACATGGCCAACATTTAACACTCCAAAAACTTTACAGGACATCTAAAATCTTTTCAAACAACTTTTCTAGATTATTTTTTAAATATAATATCATTTTATAACAACAACAATCTTGTTTAAAAATTAAATTAAATCAATTCATTTTATTTATTAATACAATATACATATAAGGATATACTATGACTTAATGATACATGTGGACAGAATGTTTAAATTTAAGGGTTTCGCTTCGTTATCAGTTTGTGCTGAAAATTAGAATATATTTTACAATATTTTACTTTCTTGGTTGGTAATATCATTATAAATTAAGCTTGATTCACACTTTTGCCGAAAATAGAAAACAGAATCCGCCTCAGTGGCGCAGAAATTAACACGCTGTGTGTTGATCCATGATGCATTGCAACGCCGACTTAAAACGGGTGATTATCAACATATTTTATTTCATAGTGGATAAACATATATTCTAGATCATTCTCCTGATGGTTGTTTACAAATTATAACGCTGGCCGTGTCGTGGCACAATCCGATACATCGATACACACGTTTGCATTGACGCGTTATTTCAAATCTCCTGATAAAGGCTAACAAATTTGTTTGCTTGCTTCTGGCTGTACAGAGCATGCGCGCACTGATTCGAGATGGTTGGTTCTGAGATTTGATTGGTTCCGCTGTGTCGAACATCTCGGGCAGAGCGGACAAAGTAGAGATGAGTTGAATGAACTTTAGCAGAACAGCTCGCGCCGATTAGGCGGAAATATTGTGATTGGCTTGGAGCTCGTCACATGACTATGTTTCTGTTCTGCGCTGGTTTTTCAGCAAACTTGTGAATCCACAGTTACTATCTGCTCTGGTTAAGAAATTACATCACTGCAAGGGAAGTGGTATTTTTTCATGAATATGTTATTTGATAAAGAAACAAAATATTCATTTTTAGTGATAAATTAAATCGATGAATTTTAATATGGAAATGAGCTCAGTTTATCAAGAAGTTTGTCGATTCTGTCTTAATGTTGGTTTATTTTTCTCGATGCATAATTATTGTTTTTACCTTGTACACTAATTACAAATATTAATAATCAATAACATAAAATAAGTTTTCCATTTTAAATCGTGGGTTTCACAAACACATTACAATCAATTACATTTGTCATAAATAGGAACCAAAGTTTGTGTGTGTACATCACGAAATGAGTATGTTATATTGTTGCTAAAAAAAACTCTACAAAATCGGTTGATTTGACCGCAAGTTAGTACAGTAGCCCCATGGCTTCTTTGGTGCTGACTGACAGCTTTATAAAGTTACCAGACCAAATTACGTATCCCTAAGCCAAACCAGATTATCTGCAAAAACATGTGTTTATCAGCTGTCACTTCTGACAGTCAAAATATAGGTATATACCTAAATGTTGACCGTCAGAAGTCAGCTTTGAGCTGTCCGTCAGCACCAAAGAAGCCATGGGGCTACTGTAGATATACAATAACAGGCCCTCTACTGGCTAACCAATTGGCTGAAAGAACTTGAAATTGAAAATCCAAAATAACATAAAAAAATATTTACGAATTTGTCTGTGAAAACCTTTAAAATAGTTGGGCACCAAATTTTTACAAACCTAATAAATGCTACAAGTGTAAGGTTTGTGTGATATAAAGAAATAGGCTTAATGAATTAAACTTTTAACTTCTCCACATGTTCAGGTCAATCTTTCAAATTCCATAATTTTATTATTTCATAAAATATCTTTGATGGATCCTCAAAGTTTATCATATTTCTTTTATTAAATAAAATTGCAATGTAATACTGCTGTGAAATACAGTAGCCTCATGGCTTCTTTGGTGCTAACTGACAGCTCACAGCTGACTTCTGACAGCCAACATTTAGGTATATACCTCAATTTTGAATGTCAGGCGTGACAGCTGCTTAACACATGTTTTTGCAGATCATCTGGTGCGGCGTAGGGATACATAATTTGGTCTGATGACTTTTCAAAGCCATCAGCTGTCAGTCAGCACCAAAGAAGCCATGGGTCTACTGTATGTATACAGTATGGAAAAATGATTCAAATTAATAATAAAAAAAAGTTTAAACCTAACTTCTTATTACTATGTGATAAGCAACATATTATTTTAACTCTACTTAAAATATCTAGTTCTCGGTGGGAAACTCAAACGATATAAATCTACACAGTTTTAGAGCAATGCACCCTTCTTATTACAACCAGCCAAAGATTTTCTTCAGTTGAGTTCAGAACGAGTGAAAGCACGATTAAGTAAAGAGCTATTTAACATTCTTCTAATACTGCTATGATAACTTTTGCTAACTGTGATAAACACTTAGACTTAAGGGACAGAATTACACTCTTTAAAGCTAATTTAATATATTTATGATAGTGTTTCACTGATGAAATTAAAGTACAGTAAAGTCTTGATAATTTGAGCCTCAAAAGTTTGAGATTTTTAAAAAATCTGAGCCGCTCTTAGTTGAAAAAGAAAAAAGTTTGGAACATTGTATTGTGCTGTGGTATATGAGGTGGGTTGGGTGGTAGGTTTTTGAGAGCTGATCCCTCCTCCGCCCCCCCTCCCACCTCTTTGAGCATCTCTGAAAATATAACGGTGAGTTACAACTCCAGTGTTGTATATTTAGTTTATGCATTCAACACATTTGCGTGACTTCATATTATTATTTTACTGGATATGTTCTAATTTTTTATTAAAATTATTTTCGATTGATGGAAAAGAATGGTTTAAAATGACAATAAAATATCTATTTCCTGCTCATAACAAAAATAAATTAACCGAGTCACTATAAAGCATAATCATTCTTGTTAAATTATAATAAATAAATCTATATCAAAACTAGATTTGTGTTCAACATTTTAATGTGTGCTGACTTCAGATTTTTTTTTCCAAAAAAAAAAGTCAATCTTATTTCATGTTTGTATTTTTTTTGTTTTTTGTAATTACTATTTTGAGAATATAAGTTTAACAAAGATTTCTTCTCTCAAACTCTTGATCTTAGCAGTAAATTCTAGTCATCTGTTCTTTTAATGGTCAGAGATGAAGACTGTTAACAAAATAACATCCCTCTCCTCCCCTTCATAAACAATTTAAATCGTGATATATTGTAAATACAGGGTTAATACACACAATATAGTGTGATGTAAAAATCCTTACATCGCCCAACCCTAGTATCAGTCTCATCCACTTTGAATTATCCGAGACTTTCCTGTACCTAATTTTTAGTTTGATGTCGTGCTAAAATATTTCCCGTGCATTTCATATCAAATTTACCGTAAGGTCTTAATAATTAAAAACTAGGTGATTTGATTTAACATTTGACATAATGATATTGTATTTAAGTTAAATATTGAGTTTGTTTTGTATAAACTATGTCTTTTAAAAACTCTCACATCCGTAATCATTTTAAAATATATAATTTATTTCAACATGCCGATATCTCAACTTATTTTTAACATGTGCTTCAACATACCATATACCTCTTAAATTCTTTTAATATGCAAAATCTATCAAACCTTTTTTAAAAGCTATGTTTAGATAAAATTCTTGGTGTTTTTGATTTACAGCCAATTCCGGTACTACTTAGAGCATTTAAAGTTTATTCTTACTTTTCCTTTGCCATTTGTAAATGATACTTTCTCATAGGCATTTCAGGACAGCTAAACATTCTGAAAATAGCTGTGCATAAAAATATATTTCATCTTAAAACTAACAAATAATTATTTTTTGATTTATTTCCCTTGAATCTATTCAATAAATGAACGATTCAAAAGAAATACACTTTAATGTTTATGTGTAGCATTCCATTAACAACTCAAAAGACAAATTGTTGAAACATTTAATGAGTTCCTCTGCCAGATATAAAGAGTATCGTAGTATTTTTATAAATACTTTCAATTTTTAAAACTTACTTATGATAACAATTTTCAAATCAACAGCAATATATTTTTAATTAAAATATATAATTGATTTAATTTACATAAAAGCGCCCTTTTGCTTAACATTCTGACACAGCCATAATAGTGAGATATAAAAAGAGTGTATTTTCTTCTTAAACTTTGTCGAGATTAAATTTAAGTTCTTTCAAGCATACCAAACTCGCTTTGTTCAACAAATATCAAGATTTCATTGAATTGATGAATTTTTTGAGGTTTGTTAAAATCACATGCAAGCTTTATGCAAGCGTCTATTAAATATTAACACCAATTAACTAAAGCAGGGTTGGTGTTTATGTGACAACTACTAGCTATAGCCAAGATTTGAAAAATTTATCTTTTCACCCAAAAACAGTTGGCACAGTGTTTTTCTAACAGTTTAAAAAAAAATTCAAAATGGAGTAATCTAGTGTTTGAGTGAAGTGTATTCCCTCTTCTCTCTTTTTGTTTGATAAAGGCAACCATGCCAAAATATTACTTTGTGTGTGTTTAAATGTGTGGGACTACTTCTACTATATAAGACAGAAGGAATAGTGCAGGTGCCGAGAAGATTTCCGTTTGCAAAATATGAGGGCAGTTTCTTTTCAGACTTGTCGATCTGGGATGGTAGTGTCAATGGAAATTCATGTTGCCAGCCGGGTAAGTGGTCGGTTCGCCCTTCCTGCACACCCACACTGTTCCCTACACACTCACACCCCTCCTTGCACACCCACACCCCTCCTTGCACACTCACACTCCTTGCACACCCACACCCCTCCCTAAACATCCACACCCCTTCATACACACTCACACCCCTTCCTGCACACCCACAACCCTTCCTGCACACCCACACCCCTTCCAGCACACCCACACTCCTCCCTGCACACTCACACTCCTCCCTGCACACTCACACTCCTTCCTAAACACCCACACCCCTTCCTGCACACTCACACCCCTCCCTGCACACTCACACTCCTCCCTGCACACTCACACTCCTCCCTGCACACTCACACTCCTCCCTGCACACTCGCACTCCTCCCTGCACACCCACACCCCTTCCTGCACACTCACACCCCTCCCTATGTGCGCTAGCTAAATTTTGTAGGGTATTCGAGGGTAAGCGTTTTCTCAGTCACTTTATATTGTTATTACCGAGCCAACGTGCACCAATTGTTGTATTTCATTGCCGTATTTTGTAAAATCTCCGTAGAAGTTGTTGGCCGAAAAAGAAAATGCAGGGGCGAGTGTCATTGTTTATTTTGTGACACTTCTGAAGATTTAGTGCAAGAACCAATGCCGAACACTTTTATGACTATTCAAAGCGCTGCTGAGACGTCAGCTGAACTTATTGACGAGTATAAAAGTGATATTTTTTTCTGTTAAATGAAAAGCTGGAGTATTTAATTCTGTGTCATGCGATTTGGCATTATAACACGCTCAAGTCCGCTCTTCAGGTGTGATGGGGGCGTTTGATCAGAATAACTCAAAATGAGAATGCTATACAAAGGTGGCTGCTTCTGTCTCCTTTTAAAAATTCTCTCCATCAGGCTTTATTGATGTTTCTTGATTGTTAGCTGGATGCTAATAGTGATACCGATTCTTTATTTCACAAGTGGAACCAGATGACAATTAATAAAGAAGAAGACAATATCTGGTGCCTAATTACTCTTTTCATTTGGTATAATCCATTCAAAAACAATTCTGAAAAAATGGTCTTATAAATATATATATATACTGGTTCAGTTGCCGAGACAAGTATAGGACAGTGCTTACTTTCAGTAAAACACAATTGAGAACAAGCGATAAGCGAATTTGAAGAAGAGTGCTTAATTCTGAGAGAGAAAGTGTATTTGAACCAATGAAAAAGACTGAGTTTCTTAATCGTAATCACACACCTAAATCATAGCAAGACAGCAAAGTTAATAAAACACTAGACGACTATAAATAAATAGTTGAGGGGCAGAAGTTAGCCGTGTTAGCAGGCCTGTATGGATTCGATCTGCCTAGCTTAACATCCATCACATGAATTAATAGGATATCCTAAATATATTTTTAACAAAAGTGGTTTAAATTATAAAAGCCAGAAATAAAGTTTGATGAACGAAATAGAAACTAACCATTCTTGTAAACCCGATTTAAAACTAGAAGATATTATAAATGCTCAGAATAACAACAAGACTTGTATTATTGATGGAATGACACTTGTTCACTCCATTCACTTCCAAACTTTTGGGGCAATTTTTTTTTCTTTCGAGTGCCTTTGTATTAAGAGTAGACTTAGTGCTATTTAGATATGATGACATATCTATTAAATTTGTTGAAAATGAATTGGGGTTCAAGGGAAAATATTCAAGTAAAGTCATTATGGGTGACCTGGCGTTCTAGGGGTAAGGTGTCAGACTTTTATGCTGGCGGCTGGGGTTCAATCCTCGGTCCCGGCACAGATTTATCTGATTACCAAACCCTTCCCTCACCTCTGACAAGACGTGTATTAATCACAACTTGTGAATGTATGGAATGCCAGGCCTCCACCATGGTTCGGATCCCACGTTAAACTGTAGGTCCTCCATTTCATCTCACAATCACCCTACCATTACACATTAGCGTAAGTGCGTATAACCGGAACGGGTAGTAAGACGCGGTGCTAATAATAATAATAATACATGCCCTGACCGGTTTTGACACAACTAGCCGCCTAAGTTGTTTTTCTAAAAGGCCTTGAACCTCCCTCATTTTCCCTTTATCCAAACAGCACTCTCTTTGCTAAGAAATGGAAATGTCATTAATCTAGAACAGTTTAATCAGCCGGAGAAGGTATTTTCATATCTTATAAGAAAACAAAGTATTTCAGCAGATGAAGTTCGGTACAGAATAATCTTTCAAGCGATTGGCTTTAGCGTGGACTTATCATGAGTACTCTGCACTTCTGATGCATCGTCTGGAGCTTCTGGGCAAACTTATATTTGAAAAAATGCATACTTGCCTCTATTTGAACGATTAAATTTTGAAGAGTTTCGATACGAGCTTGAAGAAAATGATATCCTGTATCCAAAGATCGTGACCAAAGAACCAGTTCCAGCTGACGTTAAACCGCGTGAATGTAAAACTTCACACATTACCAAATCGTGCAGTTGTAGAAAATTTGAAACACTGTGTATAAGTTTATATAAGCCGGATGGATCCATTTTGATTTTTTCCCCCCAATTAATACTTTCAGGACTGTACAGATAATTGTTTTATTACTTAAACCTTATTTATATTATGATGGACATGTGGGCTCTTATTTTTTACTAAAACACTTGAACAAAGTCAGTTCTTAAGTCACGGTTCTAGCGCAATATGGTATGTACTGTAAAGGTTTATTCGACCAAAAAATCGCCCGGCAAATTACATTTTCTTAAAGCAAATGGCCTTCTTAAAACATCCCAAAAAACAGAATGCGTCCCTCGTATTCTGCAAACGAAACCTCTCCTGGCTCCCGGTCTAAAAGAAAGAAGATGCCACCTTTGTGCATTGGATTCTTTCCACATTTTTCCTCTTTCTCTAGGTGGGCTTTCTTCATTAAATTTACTCTTAGTAGTTTACTTTTCCCTTTTTCTTTATTTTGATCAATTTCCAGTTTTATAAAGATCTCACCAATTGGAATTTCTGGCAGTTGCAATATTCATAATTTAGTACTTTATAATCATGATGGTTATCACTTGTTAGTTATTTTGTCATTTCGCCAAGTAGTACCTGCCAATTAAAGGGTAGAAGAGAAAAAGGGGAATGCCAGGCCTCCCCAGAGAGGTACACCCACCAGTTTGGGAACCAATGGTTTAACAGATGGCAGCACTAACTCATGATGAGTTAAACAATTGACTTTTACCCCTATTTACCCTGTACCCATCAATAATTGTATGTGCAATCAACGTTATTTTATGTTCTACTGTTTTTGTGCAAATCAAACCTGGACTTATGTTTAGGTATTTTTTTTATTTTTTACCTAAACATAAGTCCAATAATATCATAGAAAATTCATTTAAATTAATTAAACTCCAAATTTCCGCAATAAAATTAAAAATTCCGAACTCAATTTTTTTCAAGTTTTGAAATTTTTTTTTTTAGTTAAATTCAATCATCTATTAAAACTTGACTTTATCTCAAATTTTCGAGCACTCGCTAACCTCTTTAACAACGAGTCAATTCCAAATATGATGTAAGAACGGCAAGGAGTTTAAAAAAATGGCGGCAGTGAGCCAGAAACATCTCCAAAATATGCACTATCATAACGTTGCAAAAATAAATAAAAAATCATACGCTGCTTATGCCTGTTGTGTTGACAGAAACTACGTGAGTTGAAACATATGCCACATATTTGCTATCAAATAAGTTATATTCATCGATTGATTTTGTCAGAAAACACAAATAATATTGTAAGCACAGTGAAAGAGAAACATACGGCATTTAAATATGGTGTCAATTAAATTACTACAAGAACAATATAACGGTAGATATAGACATGGCTACTCATAAACATTAATACTAATGGCAAAGATGTGTGTGATACACAATTAACCCATTTGCAGTTTTAAACCCTAGAGATGTGAATTGACCAAATTTTAATGCATTTTGTTCAAGTAATCTATGGTAGGCTAAATAAACACTAGCAATGTTCTGAATAATTTTCCACAATTTTCAAGTAAATATTGCGTTAAGGAAAACTGTACCGTGCCATTATTCTGTTGGACGCAAAGTCATTTCTTTGTCTAGCCGTCGTGTATATACATTTTAAATAACCAGAAAGACAATTCAGAGTCATTGCTTAACATTGCTCTAGAGATCCTATGAGTAGAAAGGGTTGCGATAAAACTGCTTCAGTGCTGACAACTTGTCCTGCTTCTGTCGACCCCGTACGGCTTCCTTTATTCCTAGACAAGGATGCTGTATGTGAGATCTCTTTAAGTCTCCGAGGACATGATGCACACTGGACTTGGCGTCTATAGGTAGGCGGTGTGTCTCGAACACTGTTCCAGCGCTGCCAACTTGTCCTGCTTCTGTCGAACGTACAGCCTCCCCTTCTTCCAAGGATCCTGCAGCTGCAAGGGCTTGAAGTCGTCGCGGAGACAACGCTCCCTCGCCCCGATGATGGCCACCAGGCAAAAATTAGCAAGTTTCTCACTGGAGTACATGGGCCCGTCCTTGCCCTTGAGGATGACGGCCATGTTGAGCTGTTTGACCACAAGGTCTACCACCTCGCGGGCAGTGGTTCTAGGGGTGACGTGTAACTTGAGGCTGGTACCGCTGGCGAGGCCCGTCTCGTACGCCGCGTACACCTTCGAACAAGATGGCCGACACAATAAGGTTACGACTTGAACTAGAAGATATAAACCTCAAACTTAAAAAAAACATAATATGGCCCTAACTGAGTGTTAAGAATTAATGTGACGCAACAGATAATTAATGATTCAATCTCATAAAGGAAGGTAGGAAAAAACTGTTATTTATTTTTTGATACCTTGCTGAACCAAGTGATTTTATCACTAAACGAGAATTTCTATAAGCAAGAGCAAAAAGGCCACCAATTTTACTGTGAAAGATATTTTAACATTTCTTCCAGGGTTCTTTTACAAGTAAAAATCAACATCTGACCGACAGCTTTATTTCCCCTCCGAAAGAAGCTGTGCTACAAATTTCTTATTGCTCAATAAAAATCTGCTGACCCCGGCTGGGTTTGAACCCAAGAACGTCGGGTCCTGAGGCGAGAACTTTACCTCGGGACCACTGAGGTCAGCAAAAGACTATTAGAACATTTCTTCAGTGCTTTAATGGTCTAAGACGTCGCTCTTGCAAGATACTGGGACTGCTGATGATGGGGAGATTGGGGTTTGAATACTGGTCGGGTGTTTCTTTCTTAATTGCTTTTCCACTCTTTCTTTCCACGCAAATGCAGGTACACTTCTTCATTCTCAACACATTAATATATTTACTAGTTAAAAATAACAAATAAAAACATATCTTTTAGGGGCCAACAATGACAACCCAATCTTGAGCTAGTTCTAGCCATTCAACCTCATTACACCCTATCCCTATCTTGAGCGAGTTCTATCCAATCCCCCCTCATTACACCCGATTTCTTTCAGAGCCATTCTAATGAAATACTCACATCTGCGTCTTGGTCTTCCCAGCGGTCACTTCCCATTGGGTTTACCAGTCAATACCCTGAACACGGTTTTATCCACTTTGCATGACCTACCCACAGTAATCTGTTGAGATTTGATTAACATAACACTGCTATGTGATGAGAAGAAAGTATATAACTCAAACTTATGTAACTTCCTCCATTCTCCAATAGCCCCATCCCTTTTTGGACCAAATATCTTACTAAGCGCCTTGTTTTTGAACATCCTAAGTTATTTTTTCATCATGTAAGGTAAGAGGCCATGTTTCGCAGCCAGAGAGAACAACCAGGGAAACTATGTTCCTGCAACGGATAGCTGTAGTGACCATTTTGCGAGTGCAGTGAGTGTACCCACCTCTGTAACTGGAAAGTGGAAAGTGGGGGTGGGGGCGACAGTTGCAAATAGCCAGTTAGCGTTTGGGACGGGTCGTGTTAAACTAGAGTTGTGGACACGGTGACCAATCAATATATATTGATGTATAATAGCGGTACCAATGTTTGTACTCTTAAGTGTAAATATATATCTAATTTGTACAAAGAAAATTGCTTTACAATTGGTGGCAGCGGTGGGATTGTGAACTCGATTAAAATGGTCACTACAGCTATCCATTACATTCCTTTAAAGCAGGTGAGATATCAACAACTTACCAACCGAGTAATAACATTTATTTCCCGTCTGTATTATCCTAATTTCCAATCTAATATCGTTAGTGATAGTTATAATAATTGATCCTAAATATTTAAATTAATTAACCATGTTAAATGAAGTGTTCTTCGACGTATCTAATCACTAAATTATCGTCCTCAATCTGTATTCTCTTGAGTGATCAAACTTAATCGTGCCAGTGTTCACTTCTAAACCCATTTATTTATTAGACTCCAATAAAATTTCTGCATATATTGCAGTAGCTTCCTTACACTAACCTAACAAAGTTAAATCATCTAGGATTCTAGTACCCTAAATGCGTTTTACTCTTTGATTTTCTTTAGTTGTGCTATGGAAAACTGTTTTAAGATATATCTCAAAATAGTGAATCTATTAAGGCTTATAATGGGGTGAATAATTTATATATATATATATATATCTTTATAAATATGGCTTTTTTTTCCACTTATTTAGTATGTTTCTATAAAACCAAAAGATTTTTTTTCCATTAAAATTAAAACAATTCACTCATATTTTTGCTAGAAATATATGCATCAGTTGCTGCTATATCAAATTTGAATGTGTATATAGAAGATTTTTTAAATAAATACACAAGTTGTTTATAGCTTATTTAAATAAACAAATGATTGCGGTTTACCTTAATTTGAGTTCCACTGTAAACAATGAGAACATAATTTGACTTCAATAAAAATCATTTTCAACAGCAGAGATCGATAAATCATCTGTATAACTATCTCAAATGCTATATTGAATAAATAAGTTTTTGTGCAAACCTAAATGGCAAATGTGTTATTATCATTATCTGAATGTTACAAGCATTATTCTTTTAAAATTAAAGGATAAAGAACTAATAATGTTTGAGTAGAAATTATAAAAGAGAGAGAAAAAAACTTGTATTATGAAAACTACTATAACATATAAAGTATATAGATTTATTCACAGACTTCCAATAATGGTGATATCGGAATTCAAATATTGGTCGGTTGTAGTGAGGGTTTTTTTCTAAATGATTTTCCATTCCCTCCACACAAATGTGGGTACACTTCCTCATCCAGTAAAAGAGAAATTCCCACATTTCTCTGAACAGTTCTAGAGTTTTTACATCCACCGAGGGCCGCTGTGAGGCGGGAGGGCGCTGATTTGCGTGCGACACGAAACTGACCTGTAGTATCCCGGAAGTGGGCGTCGGTACCGATACATCCTCTCTCTCGTCGGTCGCGGGGAGGGGCGCCGCAAGCGGAACTGGACTCGTCCGACGACAGCGAGTGCATGCTGGCCGACGTGTTGGGGGTGACGCTGACCATGCTGGCTGCGGGATACGACGGGCCCCCCGCGCCTCGTACCGACATCAGAGGGGAGAGCGTGGAGGAACGAGATCGAGCATGGCACTTGGTGTGGGGCCTCTGTAGTAGCGTGTCTTCACTCCTCGAGGGAGGAAGCCGAGACGCCACATCTAGTGCCAACCAAACAACACACGTTAATAACATAATCAGCAAGGCTGTTCGAGTAGCAGGGTTGCCATGAACTTGGGACACCTAGAGACGGGAAAACACCTGTAATTTTAATTTAAATTAGTTTAAAATTGACACCGAGACACGGAAATTGAACCCGAGACCTTTGGCTCAGCGTGCTAATACTCTGATCATTGCGCTATTCTGTATTCGTCCTGTGTTCAGGGTCAATCTCTTCACCCATAGCTTAAGGTGGAAGCTACATATGAGTGAGCAATAGTATCGCAAGCTAGCAGGTAACGGAGCCATATGCAACTCGGGAAGGCTATTATGCTGTCTGGAATCTTGGATATCTCAGTTGGAGAGAATTGGCGCACTAAGCCAAAAGTCCAAGGTTCGATTCTCGTGTCCAGGAGTTATTTTTCAACCAACGTAAATAAATTGAAATCTGGTCTCCTTGATACGGTCAATGCTATAATTACAATGATTTACTACCTGTGTAAAGATATGACCCTCGATATTGACCGTAAACTTGGTAACGCAAAACCTAGAGCATTAACGCTTCCCCGTGATAGGTTTATTAAATCTAATTGACGGTGAATTACCTGCCGAGGAGAGGCTGCCGTTGCTAGCCGAGGTCGTCATGAGAGCCGTGGACGTGGCCCCGCTCATGTCACTATGCCCCTGATACTGACTGGTCCCAGAGCCTACGCTGCTCCCGCCGCCGCTGTTCTTCCTACTCCCCCCTCTTCCGCTGAGGTGCTGCTCGCTCTTACTGAGCTCCGCCCCCAGGAGACCGGCGACCCCACCCGGGTGGGCCCCGGGGCCTGGCCAACTTCCGCGACTCGCGCTCGACTTGACCAGCTTGGGGTCCCTGGGAGGTAGCTGGAGCAGACTGCGCTTGAGACTTGAGCTGGCGGACTTGTCGGCCCCCGCTGTGGTGGTGGTCAGGGAAAGGAGTTGTTTCATGCTGACCCCGGGGGTGGTCACAGTACGATCCCGGGCGAAGGTCAGCACGTCCATCAGCCATCGCACGCCCTTCCACGTGGAGTTAAGCTGCCCCTGGAATTCTTGGAGTTGAGACAGGCGGTCCTTTGCTGCCGCCACTTCCGACGATGAGAAAGCCTGACGAGACAGCCAACGGAAAGATTTGACTGATAGGATAGTTAAGGATGTATATAGTAAGGATGAACCCTTCGAAACTTAGAAACCTCAATCTTAACGGATTTTCTAGATTTGAGGATTTAAAAAAATGCATTTAAAATAATCTTTAGTTGTGTTTACATTAATAAAATAATAGTTTTGTAATTTATTGCATAATTTATACTATGGTGTAAGTAATAATAAACCTTATTTCGTATCTATTCTGCAATTCCATTTTATTTTGATTTGTTTTGCTCTAACTCCTCTTCTTGTTTCTGTACTATACATCATTTTGGCTATCTGACGACGTCCCGTTAAGGTCATATAATCGGAACTCTATTGTATATTTTTATTTTATAGGTATTTATAGTAGCTATCAAAAGTGACAGCAACAGATCACATGACTTGACGTATGGATACATTAAAGTAGATCTAGTAACCTTTCTAGCTGTCATCTAAGGCCTTTACTATGACAATTGTACTGTAGTTACTTTTCTACTTGTCAGAGAAGGCCTTTCCTATGACAAATGGACTGTAGTTACTTTTCTAGCTTTCAGATAAAACTCTTACTTTGACAATTGGATTATATTTACTTTTCTATCTGTCAGATAAGGCTCTTACTATTGCCAATGGACTCTAGTAACTCTTCTAGCTGTCAGTCAAGGCCGGTCCTACGAAAGTCGGACTCTAGTAACTCTTCTAGCTGTCAGTCAAGGCCGGTCCTACGACAATTGGACTCTAGTAACTCTTCTAGAGCTCAGTCAAGGTCGGTCCTACGACATTCGGCCTCTAATAACTCTTCTAGGGGTCAGTCAAGGCCAGTCCTACAAAAGTTGGACTCTAGTAACTCTTCTAGGGGTCAGTCAAGGCCGGTCCTACGGCAATTGGACTCTAGTCACTCTTCTAGAGGTCAGTCAAGGCCGGTCCTACAACATTCGGCCTCTAATAACTCTTCTAGAGGTCAGTCAAGGCCAGTCCTACAACAGTTGGACTCTAGTAACTCTTCTAGGGGTCAGTCAAGGCCGGTCCTACGGCAATTGGACTCTAGTCACTCTTCTAGAGGTCAGTCAAAGGCCGGTCCTACGGCAATTGGACTCTAGTCACTCTTCTAGGTGTCAGTCAGACTCTAGTAACTCTTCTAGGTGTCGGTCAAGGCCCGTCCTACGAGTCGGACCGTGGCCGACCAGTGAGGGAGCCGCGGGCAGACATACCTCTCTGTGACTGTGGTGGGCCAGCACAGTGTCCAGCTCCAGGATGCAGCTGAGTCTGGAGTACCTGGAGATGACATCTCTCTGGTAGGTACCTAGATGGACCATCTCAAACACCTGGACGGGCAGGGAGACGAGGTCGCCCCTCTGCAGCAGGAGGTCCGCCTGGCCAGGGGCAGCGCAGGCAGACTCCGCCGGTGGTACGATGATTAGGAACGATACCTCAGGACTGAGGTCTACCACTTCTGTGTTGTACAGTCTGCACATTTTGGGGGGTGTTCAGACAGTCAATATAATTTTTAATTAATATGTCATAAAATGCGTTTTGTTGCTGTGAATAAAATTTGAGAGGTTTCATTCAGATATTAAGAACCCTTGAGATCCTCGAATCGTGCTAGAGAAACAGGATATAACATAGTGAGGGAATGAGTGAAAGTGGGAATAGACAGAGGGAAGGGGGAGGTTGGTGTAGGGGGAGAGCGAGAGGGAGGTAGATGAAGTAAGTGTGGTAGGTAGGGGAAGAAGGGTGGAGGGTAAGGGTTCGGTATAATATCAGGATGTCTACCATCCGGGAAAATCAGGGAAAACGAGAATTATCCAGGAATTTGAAGTGATCGGGGAAAAATGGGAATAAGTTGGGAATTTAGTAAATTACAACAAAAATCTGGGAAAATGATATTTTACTCAAAGTATGAAATACAATAATAAATAAATTATAATGTAATTTTTTTGTTTCTAGCTGTGTAATATATTTTTAATTCCTAGTAAAAATTTTGATTCAAATTTTAAAACTTATTATTATTATTATTTAAAAAAAGATTAATAGAAAAACGAGGGTGGAGGGAGGGGGGCGGCGAGTTAGAAGGATGTGACATACTTTTTTTAGTCAAGAATTTTAGGACATGATCGGGGGAAATCGGGAAAAGGTCGGGGATTTCATTGGTCAAGTTGAGTTGACACCATGAATATGAAGCCTACCTGTGAGCCAGAGCATCTGTGTTGCTGACCTCCATGTAGGAGAACAGCCTCCTGGCCGTGGCAGCGACCAGTTCTACAAACACCCTCTGTTGATCTGCCCCCTCCTCCTCCTCCGAGGCACAGCTCTCGTCTGTCAGGGGTTTGTGCCGCGCAGCTTGCCACTTCAGCCATTCCCACTCCTCACTTCAGACGGATTAAAAAAAATATTACATTAACACTAATGAAATAAGTGTACCTAATAAAACTATTTAAATAACCCATGTCGGTGGTCGAATGGTCTAAGGCAGCGGTTTTCAAACTCTGGTCCGGCGCAGTTATCTCAGGTTCCACGAGGCCATTTTATAATATTTTGCCAAAGGCGCAGCCAAATCATGTGAAGTTTTGTGTTTGTTTACCACTTTTATGCTTGTAAAACTGACATCTTACTATTATTATTATTATTATTATTATTATTATTAGCACCACGTCTAACTACCCGTTCGGGTTATACGCACTTATGCTAATGTGTAATGGTAGGGTGATTGTTAGATGAAATGGAGGACCTACAGTTTAACGTGGAATCCGAACCACGGTGGAGGCCTGGCATTCCTCACATAACTGACATCTTAACTCGGTAACGTGTCTGTCTACTGAGCTAAGAGTCCCAGGTACAGTTCCTGGCATGCCTAAAAATATCTTTCTTTGGTGAAATTCGGGTTTACCCTTTCATAGTGATAATTTACCGGCCGGTGGCTGGGTGGTGTGGTGTTTGTTCTAGATTTAAGATAGTTTTTAAGCTGTGTGCTGATAAAAACCAGTCGACTCAGAAAGTGCACATTAAATAATTCAAATAAAATGAAAATATACTTATAAAATTAAACTGTCATTATTGGATGTTAGTAATATTAGTGATATTAGTGTAAGAAATTTAATTAGGTCCACAGCAGGTATTTTTTTCTGTCAAGACATACCAGTGCTCACTATAAGTATAGATTTCAACGCAAAAGGTACTCAAGGCACCAAAATTAAAAGGGACCAATGCCCGCAGATAAAATCAAACACTATATCCAACCTTAAACCAAAATAACAATTGAAACAAAACTTGCAGGATCGCAACATAGGGTCAATGACCTCAGATACAAAACGGGCAGGATTGGGCGGGTTAATGACTCCACCAGCGAGTTACAAGTGTACCAATGCATCATGTAGCCTACCCCCACCAGTATTCGAACCCTGATCTTTCCATCAAGGGCGGTCTTAGACCATTGTGAGAGTGAAACCTTAGACCATGCGGCCACCCAAGCTTTTTTTTACATATAGTTTTAATGACTAATCTATAGAGTGGTCAGTACATGAAGCTAAACTGTCACAGTTCAAATCTCCATCCGTGCTTCACATTTCTATATTTACATAAAAACCCGCCATCAGAATGTCATCTTAAAAGACATGTCTATTTAAAGGATCTTGTGTATTGTGACATGTGGTGTTTTAGCACTAAAGCTAAAAGTCTACTACCCGCCTCGGTGATGTAGTTGGCTAACGCGCTTGTCGTGTTGAGTTCGACTGCAGAGGACGGGGAGATCGAGGTTCGAATCTCGGTCGGGTGAACTGGGGGGGGTTTTTCCTAAATGGTTTTCCACTCTCCCTCCACGCAAATGCGGGTTCACTTCCTCTAACTCAACCTTCCCAATTCTTAATCCATTAGCGTAATTAGTACTTAAAGCGCATAACCCGAACGGGTAGTAAGACGCGGTGCTAAATATTATATTATTATTATAAAAGTGTACTCACGAGGATACGTGTGGGTTGTCCCGGATCTTACAGTGAGGAAGGACGTTGGGCGTCTTGCAAGGGACCACCACTTGGATGAGGTCGACGGAACTTCTCATCTTGAGATATCCGAGGTACAGACCCCTGTTCAGTCTTATACTGCTCACTTGGTGGTAAGTTATCTGCTCCTGAAATAAACCACCGCGTGTAACATCTACCAAGACACTCTAGTCGACATACCCTAACCCTCACCGGCCATCATGTGTTCAAACACATGACGAACCTGCAGCATGCGAGAAGATTTCATTGCTACGGAGTATTCACTCTTTTCTTTTTGTCTCTGACAAAGTGAAATAAACTAGTTTTTTTTAAAAATTTCTTACTAATGGAGGGGGAAGGAAGGAGGCATAAGATTTCTATTTATTTTGGGTATTTAACATGCACTTTCTGGACCGACTAATTATATCAACACATGAGAATATCTCTAAGTGAGAGCAAAAAGTCTTACCAATTTTGCCGGGAAAGCTATTTTAATATATCTTCCAGGTTTTTTTTACATGTCAGAATTGACACGGGACTGATGGCTTTACTCCCAATACAAAGGAAGTTGTGCTATAGATTTTGGTTTTGCCCAAGAAAAATCTGTTGACTCCACCTGGGTTTGAACCCACAAACATTGGGTCCTGAGGCTATCACTTTACCCCAAGACTCTCGACGTTAACTGGGAGGGTAAGACATCTGTTTAGGAATTGGCGTGGTAATTTCTCCAGTTAGCTTTTCCTTCTATGCAAAGGCCTACACTTAGAGCTATCAGTTTAATGTCCCAAGTTCACAAATATTCCAATACATTTTTAAGGTTTTTCCCCTGTGATTTTCTGTTTTGTTTCTTTCAAACACACAAAACAAAAAACAAAAAAAAACTAGCAGGGATATACCTGAAAATACAACACGAGTGGGTATATACCTGAAAATAAAACACGGGCAGGGATATACCTGAATGTAAGACATGAGTGGGTATATACCTGAATGAAAGACATTAGTAGGCAGATACCTGAAAATAAAAACTGAGCAGGGATATACCTGAATGTAAGACACGAGTGGGTATATACCTGAATGAAAGACATTAGTAGACAGATACTTGAATGGAAGACACGAGTGGGTATATACCTGAATGTAAGACACAAGCAGGGATATACCTGAAAATAAAACACGAGTGGTTATATACCTGAATGTAAGACACGAGCAAGGGTATACCTGAAAATAAAACACGAGTGGGTATAAACCTGAATGTAAGACACGAGCAAGGATATACCTGAAAATAAAACACAAGTGGGTATATACCTGAATGTAAGACACAAGCAAGGGTATACCTGAAAATAAAACATGAGTGGGTATATACCTGAATGTAAGACACGATCAAGGATATACCTGAAAATAAAACACGAGTGGGTGTATACCTGAATGGAAGACATGAGCAGATCTCCAACATTCAGTTCCTCGTGGGCGATCAACTTCTTCTGGACCTTACTGAGGGGGATCCACCGGGAGTTGAGCACGGACACAGTCTTAGGGGAGCGGACGTAGTTCACCGTCGATATTACCAAGGTGCCTTGCGAGTCTCTGATCGGCCTGTGGTACAGCTGCCCGAGGTCCTGAATACAAAGCGCCGTCTGGTGGGTCAAACGACAACTTCATGTTAGAATCGAGATTCGATACAGAATATAATTCTCAGTACATTCAACCCTCAATCTCCTCCTTCTCATCCTTACGCTTTGAATATCCTTAAGGATTCGAGGGATTTGAAGATTTAGGGGTCACATCCCTATTGTATAGTCATTTAGCCGTTGGTCCTCCTCAATGTCAAACAAAAATATACGTTGGTATACCTGCATCTGAGCCGCAGCTTGCAAGAGTTTTATCCTGAAGTGGACGGCGGATGAACTTAGACTCTTCTCCATATCTTGGCGTAGGGACTTGACGTCATCCCAGGTACACGCAACCTAGAACGCAAAACGCAAGTTACCTGCCACTCTTGGTGAAAAACCTCTGTTTATTTTTTTTGGGGTTACATTTTTATAAAACGAATCTACAGCAGTGGTATTTGAAACTCCTTCAAATCACATACGCCACATAACGCCTCACATCTCATTACGCCAATGAAATGTACTCGGTACTGAGCGCTTTCTTGAATACCGTCATCAAATTAAAAACTATGACATTTGGTTATACTTTAGTGATCATTTAAAAAGAAAACAGTGTGTTAATTAAATAGAACAGCTTTTTTGTAAATTTATTATATTAATACAATTTGGTCCTTTTTTGTGATTTTGTTACTCTCAACTTAACAAGTCTGTATAATTTCTATTACTAAATGCTTAAAAATGGTTTGATTAAAACCCTCATAATTGTATCTAGATTTTTCTTATCACCGCGTCTTACTACCCATGCAGAATATACACTTATGTACTAACTACGCTAATGGTTTTAGGGATTAGAAAGGCTATATTTAGAGGAAGTGTGCCCGCTTTTTTGTGGAGGGAGAGTGGTGAAACATTTTGAAACACCCCCGCCCCTCAATACAATCGAGATTCAAACCTCGATCTCACAGTCATCTAAAGTCGGTCTAGTCTAACGTGAAAGTAGTGCCTTACACCATGCAACCTTTAAAGCGGGTTATTGCACGCAAATGTTTGTAATATTTCATTCTAAGCTGAGAAATATAGTTTTTATCTCGACATCCAATTCAATCACCAGTATTTCAATTTTTTTTTAAATATAAATGTGTATTTATAGTTTACATAACAGCTAGGGTGACCTGGTGGTCTAGGGGGTAAGGTGTCAGACTTCTGTGTTGGGGGTCCGGGGTTCAATCCTTGGTCCCGGCACAGATTTACCTGATTACCAAACCCTTCCTTCACCTCTGACAAGACATCTTGTGAATGTGGGGAATGCCAGGCCTCCACCGTGGTTCGGATTCCACGTTAAACTGTAGGTCCTCCATTTCACCTCACAATCACCCTACCACTACACATTAGCGTAAGTGCGTATAACCTGAACGGGTAGTAAGACGTGGTGATGATAATAATAATAATAATAATACATAACAGCTCTGAATAATAATAATAATTGAACATAGAAGAATATTTTAGTGGTTCATATTTTTATTGTAGAAGCTTTGTAATTATAAAAAACAATTTTTTTCCCAAACAAGTCAAAGTTTTGAAATTTTTACACGCACACATATACTTTTGAGTTACATAGGTATAGTTCAAAAATTCCAGTACATTTATTTGGTATTGCTGTCAAATAGCTAATTATTGCGTATTACCTTCATTAGCCAGTGGAAGTCGTTGTAGATGCAGCTAGGATACGTCTCGTCCACTTCTATAACGGGTAGGAAGTCTTCATTCGTCACTAATACTTTATCTTCGTGGTATAGTAGGCAGGCTAGAAATACTCCTCTGTGGCAGAGAATGGGAATTAATTTGCAAACCTGTTTTGTGGCTAAGGGCCAGTTTTATGACTACTTGATATATATTGCTATCGGGAGGTTAAAGTTAGTGAACAGATAAAGGTTATCAGCTACTTTAATATTTTACACATAATATAAACTGAATTTATCTGCAGGATAGCTATCTGAAGGATAAATATATTTTTTATGCAGAAAACGCAAGGTTGGTACTGTTTTTACAGGTTCGCGCAAGAATATAAGCCCTGTTGCTACCGCTACTATCTGGCAAGTGGCTACAACACTCAACATTTGTTCAATAATGGCAGCTAAACGAGTGCGAGGAAACAGAGGGTGTCATGTGGGCACAGAAGCTAAGATGTATTGCAAGTATTAATTTCGGTGTGTGCCAAAATGTGGTCAATAGTTGGGTAAAACGCTTACAAAATTTCATTTATTGTACACACATTTTGATAATTTGTTCTTATATAAATATAAATCTACAAATAGCTTGTCAGTTTATATAAAAGTGTGAATTAAATGTTCTAACTTTATATAATTAGTACCCGGGCCTGTGCTTACTAAACACGTGAACAAAGCTTTTAACCTAAAAACTAATTCTGATTGGTGAAAACTACTGAAAAACAATGCGTCACTATGGAAACGCCAATTTTAACTTACGGATAAAAGTTATCTGGTACTTAAATTCCCGATAAAAATGTGATGGATAAATACATTTTATCTGGCAGATAAATGCTATCCGCATCTACCAGATATAAATATTTATCTAGGAGTCATAAGACCAGCACTAAGTAAAGTTATTAAATTTTGTTAATCTATTCATTTAATATGTGTTAAGTATTTAACATGCAATTTCTTTACCGAGTGATTAAATCAGCACACAAGAATTTCTATGAGTGAGAGCAAAAGGACCTACCAATTTTACCAGGAAAGGTATTCTCACACACCTTTAAGGTTTCTTTTACATGTCACAATTGACATGGGACCGACGGCTTTACTTCTCTGAAGAAAGTTGAAATTTTGTTGCTCGAGAAATATCCGTCGACCCTGTGTGGGTTTGAACCCACAAACATCGGGTCCTGAGGCGTGCACTTTACCCCAAGACCACTGATGAAGCTTTTTTTTTTTTTTTTTT
>CABEEJ010002124.1:108821-123015 GCA_901482245.1 Timema douglasi
GGGGGGGGGGGGGGGTAAATGTTGCTATAAAAGCCGTAAAAACAATAGTCTTTTCTAGCATCCCCTTCTATCCCAAATTAAGATAAGGGAAGGGCTATCAGCAACAGGGAGCGGTTTATTTAGTGGCTAGCACTCCTAATTATTATATAATAACGATATTAATTTGATAGTCGCATGGTCTAAGGTTTCCCTCTCACAATAGACTTGACTGCTGATGACTGCTATATCATGGTTCAAATCCCGGTAGAATGTACCAGGAGGCGGGTTTTATAAATAGTTTCCCAATCTTCCTCCATGAAAATGTGTACACATCTCCTCTTAAATATACCTACCTCATCCTTGACCCATTAGTGTAAACATGCTATAGCCCAAGTGGGTAGAGAGACTGATGGTCATAATTTTAATATTGTATTTATTTGGGCAAGGTTAAGGCCAGTGTTATGTGAGGGGGAAATCGAGGCTCGAATCTCATCCGGTATACGGTTTATCGCTTTTCTTCTGCACAAATGCTGGTACACTTCTTCTAAATATAACCTTTCTCCTTAAAACCATTATTGTAATTAGTGCTTAAGCATATCACCCGAACAGGCACTGATACGTAAACTGTTATCTAACTCTAGCAGGGAAAACTTTTAGTATCTGAATGATAAAAACAATAATTAATTATTTTTTTCCAGACATGACCTGGGATGGAATAAAGGCTCTTATATTTAGCCTCCGTGACCACTCGACCACATGGACAAGTATTTGATGTCATGAACAGATCCAACCTGCTTCGAGGGTCACATGGTCTAAGGTAGGGGTTCAACTGCAGCCCACGATGCCATTTTTTTTTCCTAAGCCCATTAAGTTTCTTGGAAAACTAATCTACTGTTGTAAAATATATGTTTTTAGCCAAGAAATGGAAAGTTTTGACCTGGGCGGGGAAAATCCCATGAAGGCTCCGAATGATTTTTATTCAATAATAAACTTAATTTCGCTCTATTTTAATAATAATTAAAAATGAAATCCTCAAATCCTTAAGGAAATTTGAGATTCGAAGATTAGAGACTCATATTTAACAACCAGACCCCAGATCATTAATTTAACAGAATTTATGAATATTATAATGATGGATCTAAAAAGAAGAATGTTTTAATTTAGTTACTATCTATATTTTCTATTATTATGTTATATTCCTTTCCTCTCGGGTTAATTTTTTTCCAAGATTCGGGCTCAGGATTCGAAGGTAAATTAGAACATTGGATTGATAACAGCGGATTCCACCCAACTCGTATAGTAATTGTGTATCCGCTAGAATCTTATTTCCTTCCACCCGTGAGCCGATAATGTTGCCAGACTCGTGGATTCTATTACTTTAAAGTTGGGAACCCTTGGCACAAAGCCTGGATTACTGAAGACGGGTAGATCAGGGTTTGAATTCTGGTTGGATGTATCGATTGTGTTATTTCCTTTAAAATGTTTCCCAATATTCCCCCCCAAAAATTGAGAATGGATTTTATCTGAATTCAACTTTTCACATCGCAACAATATTATCATGATTAATATATAAGTGTATAGCCCTGAGATAGCAAGTGAGTTGTATTAGAAGTAAAAATTGATAGGTCGGTCTAGGAGTAAGGTGTCAGACTTCTATGCTGGCGGCCGGGGTTCAATCCTCGGTCCTGGCACAGATTTATCTGATTACCAAACCCTTCCTTCAATTAAACTGTAGGTCCTCCATTTCATCTCACAATCACCCTACCATTACACATTAGCGTAAGTGCGCATAACCCGAACGAGTAGTAAGACATGGAGATAATAATAATAATAATAATAAAAATTAATAGATGGGGACAAGTTTATCTTTTTAAGGTTGGTAGCTTGCGAGTCTTTATCTGGCGGTGTGGTCTGGTGTTGGAAACCACTTCCTTATTAGATTTAACGTCCCATAAGAATACTGCTACCAATATTGCTAGCTCAAGTTCGGAATGATATTAGAACAACCCAAGTCCATTCTCGCAGCTTCAAAACAAATGTAAGGGTTATTTTTAATTTATTTGATGTATTTAACATACACTTCTAGAACCAACTTATTATATCAGGACACTACTTATCAACTAACTTAAATCTAGAACCGGAACAACATCCAGACCCTAACTGTTAATTCATCACTGTGAAAGGGGAAACCCACCAACAGTACATTTTTGATCATGCCAGAAATCGAACCCAGGACCCTTAGCTCAGTAGAAAGACATGCTACCGACTGTACTAAGGTGTCTAATAAGAGTTATTGACCACTTCTCTTGCTGTATTAATTCTGGGTGGATAATAAATTAAATTTTATAAACTTCTCAAACCTTTAACATTTGTTTAACTAAATTTGCAATTTTATTCGTTTATTACATTAAGGACTTATTAAAAAACTATTTTTGTTTGTTTTATTGTTTCAATGCGAGATGTATTTTTTTCTATTCAAGTATTTAAATTCCTCAGTATTTCCTTGTTTTTAAATTAAATTCCCCATTAAATAACTCCCTGGCTGTATTCATTTATTTATTATTTATGTATATAATATTAAAATTCTCTTTAGTTTTGTTTTTAAATGGGTATTAAAGCAAATATGGTTGTTAGTACCCGACACTACGATTTTTAGCGGACAACAAATCACACAAACTGGTGGTCGCACAAACTAAGACATCAGTCTTACTTAGTTTGTTTTGCCTGTTATGAGAAGGTATGTATTTGAATCTCGTCTGGGTGTATCGAGTTTATACCCCCCCCCCCCCCCCCCCCCCNCCCCCCCCCTTACTCCTAAATGGCCCCTTCCACCTCTTACTAACTCCTATTCCGATACAAGTTTGTCCACCAGTCATAATATCATGAAAAACTGGTGAAATTTTTTATGTTGGTCATGAAAGGCATGATAAAAAGTTATGAAAATATCTTTCGGGTCACGCATTTTGGTGAGTCGAGTTATTTGTGAAGGTAATAAGAGCTTTTTTTTTATTTACTTTGCTCATAATTAGCTTAAATTTACAACTAATGACCAGTAATGAAAAAGTTCGGAAATGAGTAAATATTATAAATAAGAATTTATGAAAGTTTGAATGAAAATATCACTCTAAAGAGATAGTTTAAACGTTTTTTTCAGCACTTTAGGAAGTCTTATTATTAGCATTTTACTATATTATTATTATTATTATTATTATTATTTTATAGATATTGATAAAATTTAAATATTTAAAGTAACCAATGTAGAGCACATGACTTGACGTATTAATATGTGAAAGTAGATCTAGTAACTCTTATATCTGTCTAATAAGAGCCTTCCTCTGAAAATTGGTGTGTGGCTCCTAAGAGAAGAGTTGAGGACACTTACACTGGTTCCCCTCTTGAGCGCCAAAGGCCACCAGCATCTTGGCCAGCTGCCGGTTGTTGTTGAGCACCGCCATGTCTAGCGGGGACAACCCATCGCTGTTTACACTGAAACAAAACCTCATTTGTTTAGTAACTGGTTTGAAAATCTGGATCGCCATCACAAGGATCTATTTTCGGTTAGGAGCTTCTCCCTAAATGGTTTTCCACTTTCTTTCCATGCAGACACGAGTACGTCTCCTCTAAATTCAACCTTCCTCATCTCTAAACCATATGTGAGTTACCCCGACCCGCAGTTAAGATACTGTGCCAAAAAAAAATCTATTAAAAATCTATGTTGACTTCTCAAGCCCAAAATAAAGTATTCCAGAGATGGCCAAATCGTCGTCTGAAGTATGGAGCCCCAAAATATTGAACACGAGTAAATGAACCATTAAATACCATAGTCACCATGGATGTGCAAAGGTCATTTTTTTTAATACAAAACAAAGTCAAAACTAATTTTGAAAAACACAAATCAAAGTTGAAGCTGAAGTTGAAGTTAATATTTTTGTTGTCACATAACACTACCTATAATTTTTGAACTGTCTGTTATGTGCATCTTGGTAAAAAAAAAGTTTTGGATTAAAACACAAAGCACTCAATATGATTTCATGCTGACATGCATGTAATTGTATCATCCATAGAAAATCACACGTTTTCAGAAGTAATTTCAATGCACAACATCTTAAAACTTTCTTTCTTTAAAAGACCAACTCCATTGTATTTTGAAAATCATGTGACATGCCCAATAGGAAGCCAGGCTTCACAACATCAGGTTGCCAAGAGTTTTTCCATTAGTTAGTTTTGACACTGGTGACAAGGGGTCCAAGAAGCAAGGGGTAGGTCCACACAGTAGACCATAATATATTAATACAAAGTGACACAGTAATATTACAACAAAACAGTCTGTAAATTAACAAAAAACTGATTCATTTAATATCAAATCTTCAGTACTGGATGTGTAATCATCTAAATAAATCGTGTGCAACATTGAAAGTCTTATTAATTTTATAAAAATAAGAACGACAAATAAATCAGATCACATAACCGTGTGATAAGTGCGTAGTAGGGCATGCACGAATCCTCATCATCATAAAACCTGATATCGTCCACATTCGCATCAACAAAAATTCGGAAACCGCTATAATTAGGCCCGTATCATCATAATTGGTGCTCAATCGCGGGGCCAACATCTCAATAAAATCCATATATCTATAATAGATGTCTGTAGTCGGCGTTAAAATATTGTTTAGTAGATATTATAAAAAATGATTATATGTTGATGATCGTCATATTTAGTGAAATATTTCAAATATATCATAATATATTCAAGATTTATTCTATCTTTTAAATATTTTGAAGACGTGATTATTAATGTGGATATCGAAGTTTTAAGCGTCTTTGACATTTCAAAGATTCACACGACTCTTATAATCTAATGTGAGCTAAATTTCTAAAAACATGAGGTTAGTACCTGTTAACGTCTACGTCTGTGGACTCGAGGATGGTTCTGGCTCTGTCCACGTGACCATGCTCCACCGCGGCAAACAGGGCTGCCAACAGAGAACATATAGGTTGCTTCAATCCTACTTTGCCCGTCTACAGTGTCATTTAGGCCGGACTCACATGAGGCAAATAAATGGACAATTTTCATATGAATTACTATTGTTATTTTATAGGTATTGATAAAATCTAACCCATATGATAGGTAACATGACTTGATGTATGAATACGTGAAAGTAGATCTAATAACTTTTCTATCTCTCATATAAAGTTCTTCCTACATAAATTGGACTGAAGCATTAAAAAAAAGCCATCTTGTTATTTCATTAAATATCACAATTAAAATTGTCAAATTTATTTCATATAATAAATAAAATATTGAATTAAATAATAGATTACAACATACAAATTAATTTTGTCCACATTAATTAAATAGAATCCAAAAATAATTCAATGTAAGTTGTTGTTTTTGTAAAAAATAACTTAAGTTACAAGACAATGGTACTTTGTTTGAAGATACCAGCAGGAAATGAATATCTTTAATTTCCTTTCTCTGTTTCAAGAACTCGAATGGTTTTATTTTTATTGGCAGGAAATGACTCGGCCAAGACAAGATGTAAATAAAAAAAATATATCTGTGTGTCAAATTCTTCAGGACAACAGAGAAGGGCTTGCGCCGGTGGTCACATGGTATTTAATTGTAACTCTCGTGTTAGACCAGACCGCCAATGACGTGGAGATCAGGGTTCGAATCTCGGTCTAGTGTTCTGAGGGTGGTTTTCCTGAAATGTTTTTTTTACACTCTCTCTCCATGCAGATGCGAGTACACTTGCTTTAAATTCAACCTTCCTCATCTCAAACACATTAGCTTAATTAGCACATATATGCGTATAACCCGTACAGGAGAGTGAAATGTGGGGTAAAAATTAAAAAAAATTAAAATTATTCATTCAAGGTCTTTTTTTAAAAAAATTTTTTTAGAATAGTTAGGTCATTTTTTCCCCGCACTTGGAAAACACAGGAATTTTTTGTGTTTGAAAAAACCCCAGGAAAGTACAAAGAAGTTTGCAAACTTAAGTAAAAATAATGTGATATTGGTTCATATGGGATATTTAAATGAAAGTTTAAATTGTTCTTTAGCTGGACGAAAATGTAGGCCAAAGAATTAAGCATATTTGTTCAAACCTGTCTTACTACCCCCTTAAACAAGGGTTGTGAAACGACAGAAGATGTATTCCCACATCGATCTTGAATTATTCTGTTTCAAACTTAAGTCACATGACTTCACACTTAGGCAGTTTGATGGGAAATTATATTTTATTGCTCTTTTCTTCAATCTAGGACGTCTGTAATAAAAGTTGTAATTCCTTCTGGAAAGCGCATGGAATTTGGTAGTAAGGAAATAGCGCTGTTTATGTCATGAAAGTGACGATTACCCATCCCGTGGTTTCTCAGTCGAGATTACGCCCGCCCTCTATGAACGACCGCTTACCATGAAGGTGAATATTGATTCGGTTCACTTTATCCAACTTCTTCTTTGTGTTTTTATTGAGGTTTAGTCCGTCGACCAGAAACTCCATTCCTCCTTCCTGACTCTCTGAAAAATAACAAATGCAAACAAAACAAAAAAAAATGAAATAATAATAATAATAATAATATAAACAAGCAAAATTAAATAAGAAAAAATGGAACTAAATTTAAAAATGTTTAGCAAAATAAATAAGCCTTGGGGACTGAATGAAATGTCTCATAAATATTAGAAACATTTCCTGTGAGTTTGGTTTTTAAAAACAAATCGATGCTGGGTTTAAATTTACATAATTATAATTTTGCTCAAAGTAACACAATACAAGTAATGTTTAAATATAAAACAAATACAGAAAATAGAAACAATAAAACAAATAATAACACAAAGCAAATACAATTTTACAACCATAGTGCAGTGAAATTTAAATAAAAACTAAAAAGTAAACTTGTATTTAAAAAAAGAACTCCATGGCGTCAGACCGCAATCGAGCCATACCGACACAACGGCTGCCTTATTTTGGCGAAGATAGTGCCAACCTCAATGGATAAAGAGTATCATGGGTTCGGCACACTCCGGTCGTTAATCTCCGTTCTCTAGACAGAAGCTGCTACTTTTTTTCATTCAAGTAGTTCCTCATTAGTCTTCACGAGGCTGTTTGTCTCCTCTCAGTACACCCGACTGGGATTCGAACCCCTATCTCTCAAGTCTTCGTCAGTCTAGTCAAACAAGAGAGTAGCGCGTTAAGACTATGGGGCCACCGAAGCGGGTGTGATAATAAAGCAATTGATTATTGATAAATTAATTTTGTTTATTACAGGAATCAAACCTTAGACCCTTGGTTAAATAGGTAATCGTACAACTGTCTGCTGTGCTAGGGTACCAGAAGTTTACATAAAAAAATAAGGAAAGGTGTGGTCGAATGCGCTCTTCGTTTACCCTGAAAGGTGACAAACCTAGCTTTCAAGTTTCCACTATGATATACCGTAAGTAGGGGTGACTTTATGAAAATCAAAAATTTGTATCTGGCGCAGCTACTGATGACACAATCTTTTCGAAAAAACACGGCACCAGGCAACCTATGTCACACAGTTGTTGTGGACTTTCGAACTACCGGCCATTTGGCTTTACCTCCCACCCATTGGTCAGTTTTTTACCCAAACCATATATTTCCCACTACTGGCTTGATAGGCCTGTCATAGCTTCATATGTTATTATTATTATTATTAGCACCGCGTCTTACTACCCGTTCGGTTTATACGCACTTACGCCAATGTGTAATGGTAGGGTGATTGTGAGATGAAATGGAGGACCTACAGTTTAACGTGGAATCCGAACCACGGTGGAGGCCTGGCATTCCCCACATTCACAAGATGTCTTGTCAGAGGTGAAGGAAGGGTTTGGTAATCAGATAAATCTGTGCCGGGACCGAGGATTGAACCCCGGCCGCCAGCATAGAAGTCTGACACCTTACCCCTAGACCGCCAGGTCACCCCACTTATAATACAACTTAAGACTTAAGACAGGCACAACGTCCTGTCCCCTGGCCCTTAATTCATCAGTGTGAAAGGGTAAAACCATATTTTCATCAATGATACACTTTTTCCGACCATGCCGGGAATCGAACCCGGGAACCTTAGCTCAATAGACAGACATGTTCCCAACTGAGCTGAGGTGTTGGATTTTATAATTTTTAATTTGTATTTTAAAAATAAAACCTGTATCATATGGAAATCTTTGTTTAGCAACCTCCTTCCCCCTATTCACTTGCCACCCTTGTTTTTTGTTCTTTTTTTAAATTTGTACTCTCAACGAGATTCATAACGTCATAAATATCTTTTCAAAGTTCCATAAGTATATATATATATATATATATACTTTCACGTATTTATAGGGTGATCTGGCGGTTTAGGAGTAAGGTGTCAAGACTTCTGTTCTGGGGGTCCAGGGTTCAATCCTCGGTCCCGGCACAGATTTATCTGATTACCAAACCCTTCCTTCACCTCTGACAAAGACATCTTGTGAATTTGGGGAATGCCAGGCCTCCACTGTGGTTCGGATCCCACGTTAAACTGTAGGCCCTCCATTTCATATTTCAATCACCTTACCATCACACATTAGCGTATGTGCGTATAACCCGAACGGGTAGTAAGACGTGGTGCTGATAATAATAATAATGTATTCATACGCCAAAGCCCGCTTGTCACATTTTGACAGATAGTGTCAATTTTTCATCTACATTGGCTTCTCCACAAAAAAAAAATATTTTTATACCTTTAAAAGGCTACCGACTGGACTAAGCTGCTGAATATGTAACATTTAAATTCTAAATAAACTTTCTCACACAACGCATCGCATGCCTTGTTCCCATCTGTGCTGTATAATTAAAAAAAAAGGGGGAGAGAGAAAATGTGGAGGGTGTTGGGTCTGGGAGCAGGCTTTAATTAAATGTTTTGTTAAAACCATGTGGCGGGAAAGTGTTTTCTTTCTCTCACAAAAAAACTAAATAATAATAATAATACACGACAGCAATCTTGTTCTTTGTGTATTCTCACGTCAGATGACATCAGCTGTGTTTTCTCCAAGTTGAGCTCATGTGAGCCCGAACAGTCTGTAGTGTGTGTGTGTGGGTGTGTGTGTGTGTGTGTTTTCGCAGACACTCACATATAGGATAAGTCGAACCTGGTAGAGCTGTACTAAGATTTTATTATTATTATTATTATTTAGCACCGCGTCTTACTACCCGTTCGGGTTATACGCTTTAGGTACTAATTACGCTAATGGATTAGGAATTGGGAAGGTTGAATTAGAGGAAGTGAACCCGCATTTGCGTGGAGGGAGAGTGGAAAACCATTTAGGAAAAAACCACCCCCAGTTCACCCGACCGAGATTCGAACCTCGATCTCCCCGTCCTCAGCAGTCGGCTGTACTAAGAGTAATGGGCAGTTTTGACGATATTTGAGGATTGCGTCAAACAAAACAAATCTTTTTTTTTAATCATGATTTAGAATGTTTATATATCTGTATTAATATTTTTTTTAACGCCGCGTCTTTGATTTAGGGATGAGTAAGGTTGAATTTATAAAAGTGTATCCGTCATTTTCGTGGAGGATAAAGTGGAAAAACAATTGGGGGAGGGGGGGGGAATCAACCTAAGAACACTCGACCGGGATTCGAACCCCCAATCTCCACGTCAGCATTGGCCGAGTCTATTGCGAGTTAGACTGTTAGACCATGGTAGTGGGTGTATATATATACATACTCGCTTTGTGGGTTTTCTTTGCAAGTGGATGTAAACTAATTAGCCGTTTTTTCTTATAAGTTTTTACCGTTTAGCCACAAGAGACCTCCAAAGAAAGGTCCACACCGACTTAAGTTGCTCCGCCATTTTACATTTTATTTCGGGGGTTAACATTTTTTTTTTTTATCTTTTTTGAATTTTCCCGTCGGTTACAGGCCAAAGGCTATAAGTTCGCCAAATTTAAAGTTTCTAGCTCATCTGGAGGTGGGTAAACATTAATATCAATGAGTGAGTCGGCCGTGTGGCTTTATAACGGTATATAATATAATGTTAATGCAATTTTATTTTGAATATATTAAAGTTTTTTTACAGCAAACCCTGCTACGTCTATAGTTATTGAAACAAAATTAAATATATTATGGCAGTTTTACATTTAAGCAATGAAAAACAATCTTTGGTAAGATACCTCCGGATGACCAAAAAACATACGCTGAGGCCTTCTTCAATGGCCGCATGGTCTAAGCCGTCACTCTCGTGTTAGACTAGTATGCCGAAGAGAGGGAGATCGGGGCTCGAATCCCGGTCGGGTTTACTGAGGGTGGTTTTTATAAATGCTTTTTACACTCTCCCTCCACGCAAATTCTGATACACTTCCTTTAAATTCAACTTTCAGCATCATTAACTCATTAACGTAACAAGTACATATGAGTATAACCTGAACAGGTAGTAAGACGCGGTGTGCTAATAAAAAAGACATAAGTGATACGATATAACCTCAGAGGTGGCCTACTTTCTCTACGCGCGGCACGATATAACCTCAGAGGTGGCTGACTTTCTCTACGCGCGGCACGATATAACCTCAGAGGCGGCCGACTTTCTCTATGTGCGGCACGATATAACCTCAGAGGCGGCCGACTTTCTCTATGTGCGGCACGATATAACCTCAGAGGCGGCCGACTTTCTCTATGTGCGGCACGATATAACCTCAGAGGCGGCCGACTTTCTCTATGTGCGGCACGATATAACCTCAGAGGCGGCCGACTTTCTCTATGTGCGGCACGATATAACCTCAGAGGCGGCCGACTTTCTCTATGTGCGGCACGATATAACCTCAGAGGCGGCCGACTTTCTCTATGTGCGGCACGATATAACCTCAGAGGCGGCCGACTTTCTCTATGTGCGGCACGATATAACCTCAGAGGCGGCCGACTTTCTCTATGTGCGGCACGATATAACCTCAGAGGCGGCCGACTTTCTCTATGTGCGGCACGATATAACCTCAGAGGCGGCCGACTTTCTCTATGTGCGGCACGATATAACCTCAGAGGCGGCCGACTTTCTCTATGTGCGGCACGATATAACCTCAGAGGCGGCCGACTTTCTCTACGCGTGGCACGATATAACCTCAGAGGTGGCCGACTTTCTCTACCCGCGTCACGATCTATTTCTGCGTGAAACAACACATTTAATAAATAAATAAGAGTTTATAGTAAATATAAGGTAAATGGTAAGTTCACATAATTTGAAAATGGAACTATTTTCTGCCATTTTATTTCTTTATGTGTGTGTGTGTGTGTGTGTACGTATTGTCAAGAACACGTGAATAATATTTTAATGTGTGTTTACGTACTAGGTTTGGACGTTGACCACATGGAGTTCCTGCGCTTGGCGGCGACATGTGGGGGAGAGTGTGCATCCTGGTTGTCTGGCAGAGTGGGCAGCGTTATCCGAGGTAGGGAGTTGTGCGACAGCAACGTGTGTCTATGTCTCTTTTGTTTGGCATTGGCGTTAGGCACGGCGACGCTAGCGCTGTTGGCGGTAGGTTTGTTCAACCGGTTGACGTACTCCGTCGGGGACGTGACCCCGAGTAAAACCGTCGCCTTGGAATGTTGCCGCACCAGGGCGAGGATGGAGCTCTCGCCGCTGGATTGCTGTCGGGCGAAGGTCGGGGGTTGATTCGACGTCAAGACGGGAGGGCTGCGCAGCGCCTTGACGCGCAGCACCTGCACAGAGTTGGCCGTTTCCGCGCACTCGGCATTGTTGTCCAGCGAGGGCACGCTGCTCGAGGACTGCGCAGCATTGTTGGACCGCCACCGCGCACTCATGAGGCGCAGCGACGCGCGCACCGAGCGAGATCTGCGCAGTGCGAACGGTTGCACTGACGAGGCGGAGTTACGGCGGCGTTCGATTATTTCCATTGTTGGCAATATAAAAATAATTAATATGTGTTTCTTCCTCATTCAAGATGTGTTAACAGCTCCTTCATCAAGAGAAATGCAAAAAAAGTAAACTGCGTTGCACTACCGAAGCAGAGTTTAGGCGGCGGTTGATTATTTCCATTGTTGGCTCTCAAAAAAATGTTCACCTCTTCGTAACAATTAAAGCTTCTTCTTCAACAGGAATGCAAAAGATAAATTATGTTTTCTTTACATAATTATTGGTTAACTTGAACGTAATATTTTAATAAACAACATTTATCTTAACCTTTACTTCCTTTATTTGTTTCTCAGGGAAACATTATTCACTTGTTTGGATGGCTAAAGTAATAAAATCAATCAAATTGACACTGTCTACTTTACCATACGATTACTTCGTTTTCCTGCCACCTCCAGTGCGCGTTTCATTATTGAAACACAAATTAAATTTGGTCACAAAACTATTATTTTCCACTCAAGATATACAGTTGCGATATTTCTCCGCCTATTAACTATCCGGTTCTTCGCAAAGTACCAAAAACATATTAACTCTATTGTTGTCGTAAACACTATAACGAGCTATGAACGTAATTGTTGCACTTATTCACAACTGTTTGTTCCAATTAAAAATATCTATCTAAACCTGGCGATGTCCAGCACACATTCACTTGTTGAAACGTAATTAGATCCTATTTCAATCGGGGTTGTAGGACATCTATCTATTTATCACGTCATTCAAGTCAATTAATAATATCTATGTCACCAAACTTTCAGTTAATTCCATAGAGGTATGGTTCTCGAATGAACTCTTTTGATCTCCCCGTCTGCTGTTGGAGGAATTAGTCAAAGTCAAATGAAGATCAAATAATAAGGGGGAGGGGGAGGTTCTTCATGTAACCCGCATTGTGATAACGCGGAAACAAAGAGGGGAGAGGGGGTGAGTGAAGTTGTTGATAACGATTACATAACGAACACGACTCATTCATCTGTAAAGTCACAAGTCCTCTTTAAGAAAAAAAAATGTTTGAATAAATTACTAGATTTTTTAACGTAAAAGAATAGCTCTCTTGACATTTAAAAACTAAACTGTTGGTTAATTACTTATTGTTAAAACATTTAATATTTAATAGATTTTTTTTTATCCCGCTTCACAACAAATTACCACAATATTTGCACGAAACCCTACACTGAAGGTTCACATGTTTTTTTCCTGTCCTTGGATGAGTTTTGAAGCACATACATACACATACACATACACCACAAGTCTTGCACGATGACGAGTTGCTACAACACTAAAGTTTATCGCCAGACCGTCTTGTGGAAAAGTTTAAGTTCCGCTCTTGAGCTCATATCCTGCCACGTTCCGAGTTTTTATCAAACAATGTTCATCTTTTCTAAAACCGTGTAATGCTCAAGAACAGACTAGCGCTAATTACTCGCCGGAATAACTAACAAACCTCAATTATTATTTCGTGCTCTGAAGGACTCTCGGGGCCCCATAAACACATCAATCTAAGATGTTTACATAATCACTTCCATCTCGGAGGAAAATAATGAAATAAACAATCTATTTTGTATCTACAGAAATTCACTATAAACAATCAAAGTAAACAGTTTCGTTCCTAGAAACATTTCGGAAAGTTTCTTTTCTTTTTTTTATAATCGATAAGCACATGTCGCACATATTTGTTGCAAACATTCTCCTGCCATGTTTAGTTTTCATGATCGGCACGGCATCAACTCATTTCGAGAGTTTAAACCAAAGAGAATACATTGTTCCTTTTTTAAAAAAAATTTAAGAATGTATTATGAACCCGTTCGTTTATTAAAATTAATTCTGAAAATGATATCTCAAAAGCGCGCGCTCTAAATACTAATAATAAAATAATAATTATTTTTTGGAATGGAGAATGATAGATTCAGAATTATAAACTTTCCATAGAGAAATAAACCGTTAATAATAATAATTTGTCCATCACAGCAATTTCTACAGTTTTGTTTTCTTTGCTCCACCGAGATCGTAATTTAAGTCGACCAGTCTTCCATAGAGGTTGTTCTGACACTGACGTGTTAGTCCAGCCGCAGACGGAACTTAAACCCTCCCTCGGAAAGACGGATCTCTAATCAAGCCTGGTGGAAGAAAAAGGCTCGAGGGAGGGGGGGACGGTGGTAATGGGTGATACCGGAAATAGATAACGATCACTTATATTTGATGTTACCCTCCCCCCCTACCTCTTGTCACCAATACTATGACATCGAACTGTCATTTATTCGCCATTAGAAAAAAACACTGAAACGCTATATAAACAAACCAAGCCAATGATCACTACG
>CABEEJ010002125.1:4848-62448 GCA_901482245.1 Timema douglasi
GGGGGGGGGGGGGGGGGGGGGGGGAATGAAGGCAACCCCTGGAGGGGTCCCCTGTCAGCACTTTCTGAATCTCTGACTTTGGCACCACTGACAGTCATGATATATAAACAATGTTATGTATATATGTATATTAGAAATAAATGAACTAAAAACATTTTAATTTGTGTGTCATGAGTTGTGCACCACGAAACACGATGTGTACAGTAGACTCATGGCTTCTTTGGTGCTGACTGACAGCTTTAAAAATTTACCAGACCAAATTATGTATCCCTACACCGAACCAGATGATCCGCAAAGACATGTGTTTAGCAGCTGTCACTTCTGAGTCAACATTTAGGTATATTCCTAAATTTTGGCTGACAGAAGTCAGATGTGAGCTGTCAGTCAGCACCAAAGAAGTCATGGGGCTACTATAACTACTGAGAGTATGTCATATTATATTGTGTGTGAAGACAAAGCTGATCTTCATTACAGCGGCCTCTTAGAAAGATGTACACTTGATCTCTGGACTCTGCCAGGCTCACCTTACACGGGTCTATTAGGGTGCGGCCCAATAGGCTCGCTGCGGGTGGGAGGGTACGACCTTGGTGTGACTCGCCATTGTTTATTTAATAAGACACCAGGGCTCTTCAACCTGGCGCTCGCAATAACATTTTCTGCGGCCTGCTGGCTCGTCAACAATATGAAATGACAACTCTAATAGTCGAGACGACTCACACCCCCTCCAGCTGTGGAACAACAGAGAACAAACCTCACGAGGAACAACAGAGAACAAACCTAACGAGGAACAACAGAGAACAAACCTCACGAGGAACAACAGAGAACAAACCATCACGAGGAACAATAGTCCCTGGTATTGCGGCCCGCGAGCCAACAAGGGGCAGAAACTTTGGCCCTCGGACATAAAAAGGTTGGAAACCCCTGGTCTACATATCACAACGTTCTGTGTCTACTTTGATATATTTCATACAGACAGAGCCACGATGATACAGGTGTATGTGATCGTGTAAACCTCATCTTCCTTAGCCTCCAACCCAAAACAAACCATCTTTCTTTCTTTCTCGCACCAAGTGATACCTGTGTTAGAGAAATTATCCATGAATGAACGGTAACAAATCTGACTATCCAACAAAGCTAAAATACAAATATATGGACCTACCTGATGGGATGGATTTAATAATGAAATGGTACATTTATAATATAATTATTTATGTTAAAAGGGTCGATTTCTTATAAATTAAGGATGGAAAATATGAATAAATTATGACATGTCCTGTGCAGGCCCGCTAAAATTTAATTGTTTGAATTAAAGTTGCAAGTCATACTAACATGTATAAAAATAAATCGTCATGAAAAGTGAAGTAAAATTATTTTTTTAAAAAAGGGACATAACTTTAAAAAGTTTAAATAATGGACATCAGACAGTGATAAAGATGTATACTTTGTAGCATAATATATGTATTAACACTTTGATATTGTAATGCTAAATGGCATATTCCTCAAGAAGTGGTTGACTGAACAGAAAGTTGGCTTCAGTTGTGCCTGCCTGGTTCGTGAGAGATGAAAACTGGTGTATTGGCAGTACGAGAATAGTTTTCGTTCGAGTTACATGTTATTAAAATAGCAGCGCCAATCCAAGATCCCGCCAAATGTGAAGTTTGTTCTGTGATACGTTTTCTGAACGCAGAAGGTAAGCGCCCAGTGGAACTTCACAAACAAACTTCTGCTGTCTATGGTGACACAATGAATCGTCAAAATGTGACTAAGTGGTGCCGTTGTAACCTACCCCCAGCATTTTCCCACAAAAGAAATGACAGACAGAGGTAATCACAAGAGAGTTATAATTTTATTGACAAAGAAAACATGATACAACTCAATGGGGGCGTGACACTTAGGAGTAATAGAGAAACCACAAGCCAGAAGGGCTGCAAGGCACAAGGGACACCGCCGGGGCCTGAAGGGCCTTACGACAACAATAGCAACAGGCGGCTCCTTAGAATTAGACACCTTCAAAATGGCGTCTTCAGAAAACAGCAACAAAAACCCTAACAAATTGGTCTCCAGTTTCCTAATAACAAATAATACAAAAAAACGGCCAATTGTCAATATAAGCAGAGACAACTCCTCATGATTTTCAACATTGGGCGAGTCAACAGCTCACGCCCTAAACAATGACATTGACACAATGCTACTATTTGACATTTGTCTAAAGTTTAAATACACATAAGAAAACCTAAAAGTTTCAATAGCAAACAATACGTCCTCAGAAATATAAGTCCTGGGTGGCCCGTGGCCCCACATTTAATTAATATATAAGGATAGACACTAGAAAATATACAAAGAACTAACCTAACTCTATCACCTATCATGGCGTCCAAACAATCATGAACTTCGCCGCCGACTCGCGGTTCCACATCTCTCTAGCCTTTGCAAAAACAAGGCGGCAAATATAAATAATCCTCACATTAAAGATTTCAAAATGCCAGAGGAGAGCAAACGTCTATAAAGAAAACCTAGCCATAAGGGCTGACGAAATGTATAGTTACAAAAGTCCTTGGGTGATTGATATAAACTGAATTTCGAAAAGTAGAAGATTAAAGCCAAAAAGGAATTTGGAACTTAGTGTCGAACCTACAAAGGTTAGGCTGTTTACCCTCGAAAGCCCGGAGCGTAATCTGTCTCTTTCCTGCGGGCTCACGCCATTATATACATCCAGTGAAACCGTGCGCTCTCAGGGCAAGGAACAAACACAAGGGGGAGGGGGGTATTCGAGAATAATCTCGATAGCCTATGGGCGAGGTATGCACATTGAAAAATAGTCCATGGAAGTTTTTTTTATCTGCAATGCGGTAGAACGACGCGCGCAGACTGAGAGCCCAACCACACGCCCAGCTATGAGTTAAGAACCTCGGTTAAGTCGGGTGTTGATGTTGTGGTGACGAGCGTCTCCAGTGTGTATTGTAGTGGAGTCGGAACAAGTCAAGTTGGGCTGGCCTGGTGAGTGTTATCATTTCTTCCATGTCAGGTTGTAACTAGGTTACACCGGGAATTCTCGGGAGGAAGGACTAACGTTCACGGCGAACAAAAGCCATCTTTGAACTCCGAAGACTTTATTTAAAAAAATTGAAAGAGAAATTCTTGCAGATACAAAAGTTTGTGCGCACGCTGGGTGCCAAAAATGTTAACAGACGAACACAATAATAAACATATGGGTTCTGTGCTCGTGTTTCTCACGCGTTATTCAGAGGATGGAGATGACATTGTGATGGGGGATTACACATGGGCTTACCACCACTGCTGATTCGAAGAAGAAGTCATTGCAATGGCGCCCTACTCATTTTCCCAAAACCAAAACCTTCAAAACGTTGACTTCAGCAAAAAAAAATAAACTCATGGCTACAGTTTTCTGGGACAGAAGAGAAATTCTCCTTGTTGACTTAATGCCTCCTGTCACGACAATTAATGCCAATGCATACTGTGAGACGTCTTCGACGGGCCATTCAGAACAAAAGGAGGGAAATGTTGATTGATGGCGTCTGCCTGCTCCAAGACTAAGCTCGGGCCCACACTGAGTTTCTTGACAGTTTCAAATAGGATGTTTTGGATCACCCGCGCTAGACCTCGCGACTACCACTTGATTATTCATCTGAAGAAACATCTGGATGGGGAAAAAATTGACGATGATGGTGAGGTTAAAGAAGAAGTCATAGCATGGTTTAAAGGACAGGCGGCAGACTTTTATGACTTGAGGATACAGAAGTTGGTTCCCAGGCTTAATAAGTGTTTGGACAATAGCGGTGAATATGTGGAAAAGTAAACTTATCCATATGTAAGTAGTTTTCGGTATAAGTTTGGTTAAAAACATTTATTTGTAAATGTTATGGTCATTGTATCTTTACATTCCGGACACTCTTCGTACATGATATTCCGCTACAGTATAGTTTATACCGAAAGAAAAACTAATAATTTAGGATATATGGGTTGAATAGTTGGAGACCACATTCCAGCAGATGGCAAACCGCTATCATGAGGCTTGTCTTACAAAATTCACTACCCCAAGATTTTCGGCAGTTAAGGGCACCCATAAGTTTAGTTTTACTTTAATCCGCCTTCGGCTCAGGCATGCATACACTAAAGACTGACTTGATTTAATCCACAAGGTCCCGTGTTAACATTGTGTGGTTTTCCCCATTCCTGAAACCTTAGAACATATATGTATGACGCATTGTACATCTAGTGACATGGGTAAATTAAGACTTTTCTTTAGTTATTATGTTAGCTCAAACAACTTTCTTTGTATAAGTGTACCGAGTCTTCCATCCAAACATCGGCCCCACGTTGGGCGCCAAACAATAATTGTACCTAGTCGCCTTCTCCAGTCTTCATATCTATATTGTTAGTATAGGTTGGTCCACGGCAGTCAGGGGGTGCAGTAGAGCATCAAAAAGAACTCGCTGGGGGTATTTAACACTGTTGGGATCCAGGAGAATAGCAATATATATATATTGCAGAGATTAAGTTATATTTTGGACTTGGTGATGCCAGCCGATATTACAGACCTGATAAGTGCTCTTAAACTAACTACAATTTATATTTTAGTCATAAAGCCAGTGGCTGAAATTATATTTAAAAAAAGGTGTTGCGCTAAACTTTTAATACATTGCATACAATAATAATACACCTGGAAACAAATTAGTCAAAGAGGGTTCTAGCCCACCACAGTGGACCCTCTTTCTTCCAATCCTTTTCCATCACCCCCAATTGATGGTAAGTTTGACTAGAAAGAGTAGCACTTCCTACTTGTCCGCGTGTTAGTCTGGAAGTATGTACATCCAACAACGCTTCATTCCTAACAGCACTGCTTGCCTTTGATTGAAGATATATAATTATTGTATTTAATGTTTGCAAAAAATATTCTCCTGGTAGTAATTTAAATGTAATTTAAGCATCAGTGGGTTTGAATACAAGGCAGTGACCGTAACATTCATGCAAGACGTGCACTAGTCCATCTAGTGGTGGTCGAAGGTCAGAAGTTGTCCGACTCTATTCCCACTGCTCAAGCTAGTGTAGTTCTTATTTGTCACGTCATAGGTTTTGGAGGGGAGCGAAGGGGAAGAGCTGCGGATGTCAGGTAAAAATGCAAGCAGCCGAGCTACTTCTCTTGGCCGAAAGGTGACGACTAGAACCGAAGTCACTCTTCCCCTTTCAAAACATTGTGGGATGGTATGTCATGAATATAATATTTAGCACCGCGTCTTACTACTCGTTCGAGTTATACGCTTTATGTCATGAAACGGGGAAATTAATATTGTCAAGGTACTGACCCCGTACCTACACATCTTTTAGTCCGGTAGGTAACGTCGTGGGAACATCAAAACTTGTACAAGATCTGCTCTACGTATTGTATCCAATTTCAGAAAATAAAACTCGTCCTATATCAAAGTTTTTTTTACAGCTTTTGAGTTGTAAACATGAAAACTTGGTCTGCCAGACAAAAACAGCTAAATGCTTGAAAACAAACCAATAATTATAATTCAAGGAGGCTAAACACCAATATAAAGGTTTTTAACGGAATATTAAAAAATTGAAAAAATATTTTTATTTTTATTTTAATAATAATTAGGAATGATTAAGAAATTATTTACATCAAATATTGTATGCAATCATAAATGCCGTGGCTAAAATTTGTATGCAAGCCATGTGACCAAGATATTGTACAAGAAGTTGTGTCATGTGTACCGGGCTTTAGAGTTTTGTGGAGTTCATTGTAGCAGGTGCTTTTGTTTTGATGTGTGTATAAGTGAAAGCTAACAAACGAAAGTTTATAAGTATATGTCTATAATAAGTAATAACACAATGTGTCACAGAACAGAAGGACGCTCAAAGCAACAACTATCATAAAAAAAACTCCAAATAGCTTCTTGAAGCACAAAACAAACAAAAAAAAATCCGGGACTTCCTCTTTTAATATTGGAGGCACCACCGTCACCAATTCCAAGTTTGAAGTTTGCCTCAGAATTTTGGTCACGAGATGCTACTGATTCCTAACTACATTAAAAAAAATAGGCTAAAAGCTACGTGCTGATTGGCCGGTGGGTTAACGCGAGCCATAGAAAAGGGATGAGTATAGTAACGCCACTCTAATGTTGGCAAGTAAAACCACTTCACTATCGCTCACGGCGTTAGTGCCGTGAACTAAAAGATTTGATATGGGATGTCACACTTTGAAAACAACGAATTTTCTATTGTGGAATCTTAATTAATCAATTCTTATATCAAATTCAAAATAATGTAACTAATTCCATTATTTTATAAATAAACCACACTATAAAATGTTAAATCTAGCTAAACTATATATTTAACATAAATGGATAACTGCTAACAAAACAGTAATGGCGAATTTTATTTAGACCTCACACTTCCTTTTCTATTATATTTGGAAGAAGGTATAGGAAAGGCGGATAGAAACATATAAAAGGGAGACAAACACAATATGGCCTTTACAATGAAAAGAAGAACACAGTTCACACTTTACACTGCTGCCGATGGACAAGGAGGTAATGGTTGCCTCTTAAAGGAAATTGATCGTCACCGCCCAATCCCCCGACCCAGGTTTCATTCTATCGGAACTCATCAGGGAGGAGTGTGAAACGCGCAACGCAACTTCCTTTTCTATATAATTTATGTCCACGCACGCGCATTTCTCTACGACGTCATTGCAGGCTGCTCCTAGCGATAATGCCCCAAACTACTCTACGGGATCAGCTAGTCTATAAGAGTATCCACTCCATGGCACCAACCCTCCTCTTTTCACTGTATAGCCACCATTGATCTCTATAATATAACTGGATGGACATACACATACACATTGCTTCGGACAAAAGCGTGACGTTCAAGTTAATCGTCTGCTCACTGTGGGGGGACAGATTTAACGGTTTCTTTCAATGTTCTTATGCAAAAACAAATATCTAATGAATAAAAGTGTTATTGTTTGAAAATAGTGAAGTATTACACCACACTTTCTTGAAGAAACATTTGCATTAAAGGATATACAATTCAGTTTTACAGGTAATACTGTACAAATACGAATAAAATCTTTAACACATTTAAATAATCATGTAGTTATCATCAATGTTGTTTACAGTTTACCAAGACTACACTTATATTTAAAGTTGGTTATTAGCTTATATATTGGTTTCATAAACCATATTACATTGAAAGTTCGATAAATATAATAAATAAAGTATCTTAAAACTTGATTATATTTGTTTGAATGACAAACTTTGTGTAGAAGTCTTAAGTTAAAATAATAATTTAAGTTATATGCTTATAGGAAGCACGGTATCCACTAAACCCTGTTTTTAGTAATAATCCCAATCTGTAAGGCTTTATTTCGTACCATAATACTATCAAATATATAATATTTTTGTAGGATAAACGGCCATTTAGAACGGAAGTAGAACTTTTCTTCTGTAAGGTCTTTTATCCTACCTAAACACAATTATAGGGTAGGATTCTGGTACGAGATAAAGCCTTACAAGCGAGCTTCCTTCAAAAATCATCGTGTATATTAGGCTACATCAACTTATTTAAAGAAAAGATTAACTGGTTTTGAACTTTGTTAAGTTCTTCAAAGCATTTACTAACATATCCATTTCATTTAACTATTCACACATTGATTTATTTCATATAGTCAATCAAATTAATGAACGATGTCGAAATGCTACATTGCCTTGTATGGGTGTAAAAGAGAAGGAGATACTTGAAAGTTTTCTTCTCTCTTAGACAATGGTATGCAGACGTCAGCTCGAAAATTTCAGCCACAGATGTCCATCCAGTTATATTATAGAGATCAATGATAGCCACACGTGCGTCTCAAAATAGGCCACAACTTCTGGGTAGAAATACAACAAAACAAGCACTATGCTTTCTAAAATAAAGTAAAAGGAGTCAATTTTGTTAAAGCTATATTCTGTGACTTTTTAAGAATTAACAATTTAGATTTAAAAGTTAAAGACCTAACTAAAATGAAGTTAAAGAGTTGAAATTTAGAATAACTTATATAATGATTACAACTTTAATCATGGTTTAGGCTAATTACAATTAGCATAAAACTCCACACTTTCTTATAATTAACCATTAATTTTTAGCTGATCAATTTGGTAATCATAATTACAGATTAAACTGGTCCTAGAATAGACTATCACATAGTAGCTGCTGAAAGCTATTGATATTAAAATAGGCTGAACTAGTTGGATAACAATAATATACCATAAGTATGGTATTATCGGTATATTGATGATGAAAATGTGACCGAGTCACAACATGGAAGAAATATAATTACATGGACTTACCATCTCTGCCTCCATTTGGCTGTTCTGCAAGGCTCCCCACACAAACACATCACTTCAGCGCCCAGGACTGTTTTCAACTGAGACGAGGAACCTTGACCGAAGTTACACCTCTACGCCACCCCACCCCAGAAAAGAAAATAAGAGACGATCGACATGCGCAGATCCGTGCGCGCCAGTGACAGTGCAGTGAAATCAACGGCCAGTCGGGTGGCGCGAGATTTGAAATCTCGCCCAGAATATGTGAGGGCATTCTAGAACAGTGCACCCCCCCCCCTTCTCCCTTTCTCCTGCCTTGCTTCCCGCGCTGTGAGACCACGTGACTCTGAATTAGTGTATATAATGGCAGGACTCTAAAGACATGACACACCTTTCTCCGCATTCTCTAGGTGAGACGCTTTGTGTCTATTTATATTTAATTTACTTGTATCAAAATTCTGTTTGGGCAAAGATGTATTCTAAATTACGTTTCGGACGATATCATTTCATGATTTAACTTTATTTATTTAATATCGTAACTGCGATTTTTGTAGAAGTCATAGCAGCACAGTTTGGGACTTAGGGATATTTCTATTTAGGCTAACGTATCTCATCCACTTCACGGATTGTTTTGAACCTTTAGTACCACCATGTTCGATGTGTGGGATATTAATTATTTTGTACCTTTTGAGTACTTGGGTAAAATCATGTGGAAAGGTCAAGTTATTGTCATTATTGGGAGATTGAATATCCATTGTTTTAACTTGGTTGGTCAAACCTGGGGCCGCGAGCCCAGGCCTTTAGTGTATTCATATTGTTAATAGCTAGGTTATTCAATTTTATGATGCTTCTGTATAATGGCTCTTGGTTCCATTTTTTGAGCCTTATAATGGCAGTGATGGTAACCCCTTTTGGGAACTCTCTTTTTCGTAAGTTATTGGGGAGCCGCCGATGGCGAATAGTCTATGTCTTGTGTTTATTGCTTGTATGCGGGTTATTGTTCCTATATTTATTTATTATCATTAGACATTACGGGTTTCTGTGAAGGTCAATTTAATTGTTTGTGGGTCCTCTTGGTGGCCATCTTTTACTTGGGGTCATCCCCCATTATTTCATTGTATATGGTTTACTATGGCCTTTGCCTGCACCTAACTCTGGGCTTGTCCCACTCGTTTCTCATCGAGTTTTGTTTTAGTTATTATTGGAAATAAATAAACTCTCTTGTGACTAACCCGACTTTTATTTGTGATATAAATAAAAGGGGGGTTACAAAAACATAATTTCTAATAAACTTGAGGGTGGAGAATTGTGTAAAATAAAATATAAACTGTTTATAAATGTTCTTGAATATTATCTCTGCTTGGTGCTTGCAAGCCTATCACATGAACAAGAAATTGTGTGTTTGAAGAATATGATTAAATTAACAAAATAAACAATGAAAAAAAGGTAATTATAAAGAAAAATGATTGAGAGCTAGGCGACTAAAACCCTGTCCACTTTAGATAAGTGGCTGTTTAATTTCCTTCTAAATAGATATATGTAATTATAGGTTCGGGCAAATGTCTTTTCGGTCTTCCCATAGACGATATTTGCGATTAGTTTCGGCTGGTTTATGTGGTTTATAACGGGATTGAAAGCATGGTATTATCAATAATCAAGAAAGTAACATAGGAAGTGAATCAAATACAAGTGTTTTGGCTTATTGAAGTGAGTGCTATTAAAAAAAGTTATTTTCCACACCTATAGGTCCGTATATATTATTCTTTATCTATTATTATAACGTTGGCAACATTGTTACTTGTTTTGAATTAAACCTTGAGAATTAAACCTTTTTTATTTCTCTAACCTAATCGCAAATTTTATAGAATATCCACGGCTAAACACTTCTAAAAAAAAAAAAGAGATACCTATATGGTAGACAAATAATTTTTTTTCCTGTAAGTTTAGAATAGTAACTCACTGTCAATATATTTTAGAATTTAAGTTGAACTAAAACCTTTAAGAAATATATATTAACCTAAAAACTAAATTGTGATGAGTATCCTACATCTAATAATGGTACTTTCCCCCCCAATTCTTAAAACGTGTTTAGAGTTAAATACTAACACTAACCACACAAATAGAATGGTGATGATGAAGTTAATAGTTTTAGAGTAGATGTACCCACATTTGCCTGCAGGGAGGTTGTAAAACCACCAGGGAACAAACCCACCCTAATAACATCTGATCGGAATTCGAACACCAATCTCCCCGGCACCGGCAATCAAGTCTAGTATGTGAGTGACGCGTTAACTTAACACTATGTGACCACGATGCAGGTCTAAATTGAATAAGATAACAAAATCTGTTTACTGTTTATGTTTGGCTGTTAAAATTGATACTAGAAAGGGTGTATTGGTGTGTAAACTGCATTTAATTTAGGGCATATCTGCTCCCTTTAACTCTACCAACCTACACTCTTAGATACCATACCAAACAAGACATGGAACCAACTGCTCAAGTCACGCCAAAGACACCAATGACTGACGAGGAGCGTCAGCATTTGGCCGAGAAGTTGGATCTAGAACTAGAGGATTTCATTGGTGGTTTGGAAAAGCGCTCTTATACAGAAGGATGGCCAGAGGATCGTTGGCAAGAGGTAGAGAAGTTTCAAACTATGTAAAGATTGTTATGGTTCTTCCTAGTTTTAGTACTCCCCGACATTAGTACCCAATGGTACACGCGCCAATTTTAGTGTCACCAAAACACGTGCTGGTCTTACAGACCCCTGCATTTTTGTTTGTTTGTTAAACTGTGTTAATAATTATGGATGTTGAGGAAATTTATTTTTCTTAGCACCTTATCAGGCGTCTCACTGCCTGTTCAGGTTAAACACATATATAGCCTACTAATTATGTTCTTGTGTTAAGAATGAGGAAATGTACCCTCTTTTATTTGAAGGAAGCGTGAAAAACCAGTACATCCTGCTGGGATTTGATACTTGATCTTCCTGTCATCTGCAGTCTTAGTCTATTGTGAAAGTGACGTCTTAGACCGTGCAACCACCAAAGCGAGTCTTAGGTTAAAATTATATATATAGTAGCAATTACTTCAATATATTTTAAAAGCAAGTTAAAACATTTCCAAGCCAAGAAGTGTTAAAGCCCCTTCACACCTTCCGAGAAGCACTTCTGCTCGCAAATACTAGAGATGAAGAGGGGATTTCACACACAGCCGCAGAACAGCAACACTTCCTCTGGTCCGAGTAGAGGGTTTCACAAGGGCTGCGGCCACGCCACCATCATGATGGCGTGTCAGTAGCACTGCTAACGCGCGGCTCTGTTGGTCACCAACTCCCCAACCAGTCTCTACTTGAAAAGAACGAGGTTGCTTGTGTTATCACAATTTTTGTTGTTGAATCTTTTGACAATAGCTTTGGACAAGGAATTGCCAGGGGAAAATTACAAGGCATTTTATACCCATACTATGGAATGAACTAATATGATTGTATGTTGTTATTATTATTATTATTATTATTAGCACCGCGTCTTACTACCCGTTCGGGTTATACGCACTTACGCTAATGTGTAATGATAGGGTGATTGTGAGATGAAATGGAGGACCTACAGTTTAACGTGGGATCCGAACCACGGTGGAGGCCTGGCATTCCTCACATTCACAAGATGTCTTGTCAGAGGTGAAGGAAGGGTTTGGTAATCAGATAAATCTGTGCCGGGACCGAGGATTGAACCCTGGCCGGATTGTATGTTAGTTTATAGTTTATGTCTAGCCTACAATAAAGAATAAAGATTAAAAAAAATATTCAAGTTTTATCTTACGTCGGCGTCAAAGTTAGTATTTCATACCGTGGAATGGCTCGTCTAATTCCAACTAGAAGCTCTTGAAATGAGTTTCAAGACATGCAAAAATATGACAAAAGCTTTTCATGATTGTTTTATGGAACATTCCCCAAAACAATATTTCCAATGGACCCTGATTATATTTTTTATGAATATTCTTCCTTAGTTTGAGCAGTATCACAGTAAAAGTAGATTGCACTCAAAGGGCTAGCTGGTGTAAGCAGGATCTCAAACATGTGTAGTTAGGGCTCCGAACGCACATTATCAGCGCCACCTGGAAACGCTTCTCGAAAGTGGTGCTAAGTATCCCTGTGCAAAGGGCCCTGGCAAGCGGAAGTGCTTCTCAGAAGCTCTGCTGAGTGGCCCTATGTGAAGGGGCTCTTAGAGAACAAATTTAGATCTTTCCGTTGTGCGCTGAGCTTGGACACTGGTTTATTAACTTTGAAACAATTTATTGATTTAAGTGCAGCCTTGATGAAAAATAACAGGATGAACAAAATAAATTAAGTTTTTACATATTTTGCAAAAAAAAACAACTTATTTTTCAATTTGGCGCTGAGATGTGAGGGCAATAAGCTTTCCCACTTTCGCTTTGTATAGTTATGAATAAGATTCTTCTGTATTCATTCGTACTCCTTATATGTGTAGTTAAATTTGAATAACCTCCACGAGTAGTAAGGTGTGGAGGGAAAAAACCTAAAGTACTAAAGTTTTCAAAATCAGAAATAAACCAATTTAATCACAGACACAAGATTTATTTTGTATGTTTAAAGTTATGCTGCTTGTCAGACCAATTAAATATATAAACTGATTGGTTACTTAAATCAACATCTGCTAGTGATTAGTTAGTTAAAACATCTGCTAGTGATTGGTTACTTAAATCAACATCTGCTAGTGATTGGTTACTTAAATCAACATCTGCTGGTTCAAGTTGTTTTATCTGCGACTTGTTTACTGTATTTCTTCTCTATTTGACGATCTTCAGAAGACGGGAGTGTCGTGCTAAAGTATTTGTTTGTCGCAAGGAAATGGAAAAGCACCCGTTCTTCATGTCGCAGCCCCCGAGCGGGGACCAGCCCTTGTCCCCACTCATGGAGGGGTTGCAGCAGCTCAAGTACGACGAGACGGAAAACTCTCCAGAAGGTGAGAAGGAATTGGCTCCAATTTACACTCGCTCAACCATGGCCTCCTAGAAAACACATTTCATTTGTTTGTTTGGTCCTCTGTTGGAGTTTTAGCCACTCTGGTGGTCACATGGGCTAAGGCAGAGGTCAGCAGCAACCTTTGGGCCCGGAGCGATCAATAAACTTATCAAAGGTTCCGCGATCACTCAACGTTTCTACACTCTACTTTAGCTTCTTTTTTTTTTTATACATTTTAAAATATTTATTCCTTAAATTTTACCTTTTCCTTTAGAAAAAATAGTAGAGTAAGTAAAATATATATTTTTATGTTAAATTATTTGAATAAAAAAATACTGATTATAATTTTTCTAGATTACTTTGGTCTCTCAAATGTTTTTCGAAAGTACTTGATATATTTGCAGGGTTATAAGACTCTAAGATCGACTGTTTATGATGATGCAGTTTCATCGCGCTGTTGACTGAAAATTGCCGCAAGATTAACAATTTGCCGGCCCCCGTTCTGAGGCGTAACTCTCTCAATAGAGAAGATTGCCGATGATGGGGAGATTTGGATTATAATCTTGGTCGGGTGTACATTAGGGTGTATTTTCCATAATGGTCTTCCACTCTTCACTCCACACAGACACTCTCACTCCACACAAATGTGAATACATTTCCTAACATTTAACCCTCCTCGTCCCTAACACAGGTCCTAAGATAGGCTGCTGAGAGTGTAACAATAAATTCTGATTGTTATCTACAGATCTGGCTAACAGTTACAAGGAAGACGGCAACTTCAACTTCAAAATCAAGAAGTACCGCATGGCCATAATAGCGTACTCGGAAGGCTTGCGGCACAAGTGTTCGGACGATAAACTGAACGCGCAGCTACACAACAACCGAGCTGCGGCCCATTTCTTCCTCAAGAACTACAGGTGATGAACGCTGAACGCTGTTAATACTTGCAGGACTAATATTACCGGGATCAGCGTGTCGCCGATGTTGGAAGCTCCTGACAGGAGCTCTTACGAGTTAAACACCTACGTCTGTGCTACCTTGCGGTAACACCCCTGGTTCTGAGCGACCCTCGTACCTTAACATACACTGGGGCCTAATACCGGCATTCTTCGATTCTAAGACACTTCTCCCCCCATTTGAACGCCCCTAAAGACGAGGTGCATCTTAAAACGCAGCTCTTTTTCGACCAACTCTCCCGATGCCTCAGTAGACATCTCTGTAATGTGTTTGTCGGGTCACATCCAATGTTTTAAGAATCCAGAGCTTTATTTAACTTTAAAATCCCGAATATCAAATTTGAATTCGAATCTTGGAAAAAAATTATGAACAAAGAATAAATATAAATATAATATTCAAAGATAAAATACAAATAGTAACTAAATGTAAACATTCTTTCTTATAATCCATTCATACATTCAGTTAAGTGTTACCCGCCTCGGTGGCGTAGTTGACTAACGCGCGAGTCGTGTTGAGCTCGACCACCGAGGACAGGGAGATCGAGGTTCGAATCTTGGTCGGGTGAACTGGGGGTGGTTTTTCCTAAATGGTTTTCCACCCTCCCTCCACGCAAATGCGGGTTCACTTCCTCTAATTCAACCTTCCCAATTTCTAATCCATTAGCGTAATTAGTACTTAAAGCGTATAACCCGAACGAGTAGTAAGGCGCGGTGCTAAATATTATTATTATTCAGTTAAGTGTTAAATTACTGGTCTGGTGTTGAGTTAGTCGTGTAATTATGTTAGGACTGAACCATCAATAAATGGTACCAGCTTTAAAACAAGCATAAATAGAAGAATTGAAAGAAATTTAATATTTTTTTAATAAGGATTAGAGCTTTCAATCTGATATTTTCTCTAATTCTTGAATCTTAAATATTCTAACTTAAGTATTTGAGGATTTGAAGGGCCCATCACTAGTTGGTTGCATTTCAAGTGTGACGCTACTGTACTTGCTGCAGGTCTTGCGCCAACGACTGTAGGGCGGCGCTAAGACTACTACCCGACTACCCCAAGGTGCGGGCGAGGCTGGCCCAGTGTCTGTTCCACCTGTCTCAGTTCGATGAGTGCGTGACGACGTGTGACCAAATACTCGGACAACAACCAGACAATAAAGAGATGAAAGCGCTTCGTACCAAGGCCATGACTGCCAAGGTACACACATTGGCCCAATAAAATAGAACCATTCAGGACAAACCACCCTCAGCATACTTGACCGGGATTCGAACCTCAATCTTCCAATCGTTGGCGATCCAGTCTAACTCGAGGATGATGCATTGAACCAAGCGACCACTGAAGCAGTCCCGTCAATGTGTGTCGCTTTGACGGGTGATGTGTTGGCGGTATTGGTGTCGTAAGATCTATAATAACAGTCGGGGAAACAGTGCCGATAGAGAGTGGCTGTTTCGTCGGCCATGTTGTCTCAAGAGACTTGATGTTTCGACGTGGTACAGAGTGTTTGCACTCCCAAAGTGATAGCGCTTGGTGCACTCCCATTCTCACTTAGCGAAGTTGGCGTACATATTTTGTTTAGTTCAGTAGTAAACTAACCCACTTAGGTGGCCGCATGGTCTAAGGTGCTATTCAAATGTTCAAGTGTTTCCCCACTCACTCCACAGATTATAAACATAGTACTTGTATGATGGACAGTGATGTTTTTCGAGTCTTTGACCTGAACGTTGTTCTTGTTCAGAAATACAAGGAGCGGGACCTTCGTCGGAAGGAGAGGACATCTCACAAGTCGATGGAGCAAGAACGGGCGTTGCTGCAAGTCATCGCTGACAGGGGCGTCACGCTTGACAAAAGAGGTAGGAGGCTGACCATTTTGGAAATATTTTGTTTTGGAAAGGTTTAATATTTAAATTTTTCGTGTAGCCAAGTCATATATGAGTGTTTAATTAAATCTAAAATCATTAGTGCCCTAAAATTTGCTATTGACAGATACATACATACATACATACGCACGCGTGCACACACACTCCGTACTTAATCCATCCTCACTAACTTTCTCGGTGACCTGGTGGTAAAGTGGCTAGGAGTCCAGTGTTCAATCCTCGGTCCCGGCACAGATTTATCTGATTACCAAACCCTTCCTTCACCTCTGACAAGACATCTTGTGAATGTGGGGAATGCCAGGCCTCCACCGTGGTTCGGATTCCACGTTAAACTGTAGGTCCTCCATTTCATCTCACAATCACCCTACCATTACACATTAGCGTAAGTGCGTATAACCCGAACGGGTAGTAAGACGCGGTGATAATAATAATAATAATAATAATTTTATTCACACTTTTATATCCTTACATACTCTCTTCACTTCAACAACATCCATACACAGTCTCATACATACTCTTTTGTTCATAAATAAAATTAACTAATTAATTAATATACAGTTAATAAATATACAATAAATACTTGCAGTTGGATGTAAATATAAGTTGACTAAATTGGATTGTCTAGATATACTTTATTATTTATTTATCTTCGCTTCTTATCCACATCGCTTCGAAAAATATTCCATTTTCGGCAATAAGATCTTGACAGCTTAATTTATAGTCAATTATTGCCGTTATGGACTGCTATTCACCTTGGGGTACAATATTCACACGGAAAAAAATGAAATAATTGAATTGTAAATTGCGATGATAACTTTATCAACCAGAATAAAACTAGAGCTTGAAGTATCATGTGTGTAGCCACACGGACAGTGATGTGACCTTGACGACTCTGTCAACGCAGGTTTAGCCGACCACTCGAGTGACGGGAGAGTCCATCTGTCCGGGGTGAGTCTTGTGTGGCCGGTAATGTTCCTGTACCCGGAACATGAGACCACAGACCTCATAGAAGAGTTCCACGAGGACACTACGTGAGTTCCGACATCAGATCGCCCCTGGAGTCGTCGTCGACAAAATCTACATTCTTTGTCGGCTCGGCGTCGATAGTCATTCTTTCGGCTAGATCAACAAATAAAAACTAAAAATGGATCAATTTCACTTTTTCTCCGAATCTTAATTTTACCAACAAATATCAGAGAATATAACAAGTGAAAGAGGTTTAACTTTTTCTTATTGGTAAGATTATTATCATCATCATCATCTGTTTCCATCCTGTGGAAGGAAAATTCAGTAAAATGCCTCCAACCTTCTTCTCCTCTCACTCGCACACTTGCTGTTACCTGCTCCTAATCAATCCTGATATCACCGCCAAACGGTGTACCCCGGAGGAGCGAAAGCAAGGTCAGGTGTAGACGAGAGACAGGATAGGGCTGGGAATGCAAGGATCGGCGACGATACTCCAAGTCGTCCTCAGCACTTGACTCGGAGTTAGAAAAAACAAGTTTCTTGGGTTTTAATGGGGATTTTCAGGAAACTCTTCAACGTTGACTCCCACGTGCACATGTTGTGTTTGGATTGATCATTTATCAGTGAAACTTCAGGTACATTTGAGCAAAGAGTTGAATGGAAATAAATTAGAGGTCTGCGAGCTTGGGTTTTTTCCATTCGAGTCGAGTATTTCTAAAAGCTCCCGAGTTTGAGTATAAGCCTACTCATAATTTTAAAATGTTAAAAAGTATATTAAAACACATGTTCTTAAAATTTGAATGACACTTTTTTTTATAAATTGTAAACTTTTGAAAAAAAAAGGTTAATCAATGGAAATATCTGTTTTTAATTAGTAATAACACTTATAAAACACAATTTATAAATTAAATAATTAAAAAAATGGATTATTAAGTAAGTTACATCGAGTAGAAGCTCGAAAATGACGAGCCTACAAAACTTCCGATCTCGATCTCGAACTAAAGCGACGAGCTCGGCTCGGAATACGAGTACTCGCAGAGCCCTAGTAAATATATAATAATGTGACTACAATACTGAAATATGTGAAGAAAATTATACTCTATTTCTACTGGAGCCATATTTAATTTATTTTGGTAAAAAGTACACACACACAACCAAAATAAAGAGGATGGCAGAGACGTTGGAAACGGAGGATGCAGGAAAAATACCGCAAGGGAGGCCAAGAAAGAGATGGGAGGAGCAGATAACAGAAAGTGTTCAAGTGAGAGGAGAAGAATGGAAGAAATTAAAGGAGTAATAATAGTGGAAGATACCCGCCTCGGTGGCTTAGTTGGCTAACGCGCTTGTCGTGTTGAAGCTCGACTGCTGAGGACGGGGAGATCGAGGTTTGAATCTCGGTCGGGTGAACTGGGGGTGGTTTTTCCTAAATGGTTTTCCACTCTCCCTCCACGCGAATGCGGGTTCACTTCCTCTAATTCAACCTCCCCAATTCCTAATCCATTAGAGCAATTAGTACTTAAAACGTATAACCCGAACGGGTAGTAAGACGCGGTGATAAATATTAATTTAATTATTAACAGAGGAAGATGGAGGCATTTTACTTAACTGACCCGGCCACAGGCTGGAAACAGTTGATGATGATGATGATAAGACGGGCTAGGTGAGGTGATATTCCAAAAGGCTAGGACAAGAAGCGTAGAGCTTCCCAAACTTGCCGAGAGTGTGTATATCCTCGTCCTGCGGTTGTAGGTTCCGAGAGCACCTGGAGCTCATGTTCGAGAGTCCTCCCGAGTGGGACAAGGAGAGGAAGTACGTCCTGGAGAGGCTCCTTGTATACTGGGAGGACCAGGAGACCAGACGTCTTCACCCGGTCGACAAGGCCACCACTCTCCGACAAGTGCTGGCTCATCGCAGGTCAGTCGCACTAACCACTCTTGTGCGAGGGGGGACAAGATTGTACGATAGGAGGGGTCAACGCCCACTTTTTAAATTAGAAGCAACTTCGAATCCAATACTTGAAATATTCTCGTAGCCCGATATTTTATTGCACAGTTATTGTTTGTAATATTTCATTTTAATCTGATGTCTGGTGGTCTAGGGGTAAGGTGTCGGACTTCTGTGCTGGGGTTCCGGGGTTCAATCCTCGGTCCCGGCACAGATTTATCTGATTACCAAACCCTTCCTTCACCTCTGACAAGACATCTTGTGAATGTGGGGAATGCCAGGCCTCCACCGTGGTTCGGATTCCACGTTAAACTGTAGGTCCTCCATTTCATCTCACAATCACCCTACCATTACACATTAGCGTAAGTGCGTATAACCTGAACGGGTAGTAAGACGCGGTGCTAATAATAATAATAATAATAATAATAATAATACACTATGGGCCGATCATATAACCATAGCAGCAGCAAGTAAGATAAGCATGTAACCTTTTATACTAAACAAAGTGTACATAGTTTGTTCTTGCCTTGTACGCATCATAGTAACGCTGTAGGGCTAAACCACCCCTAATTTTAACCAAATTTGTATTCCAGGTATGTGGTTGTTGCCGGGCGGCCATCTTTCTTGGTCTTGGCTGAAGGAAGTGAAGCACAGAAACGTATTTTAGCTTTAAACGCTAAAGTATGAAATCTTATATAAAGCTACATTTCTAAGTTTTTGTATGAATGATAATGTATTTTGTAACTAAATGGTTTTGTATTTTCTTTCCCCTCCGTCTTGGAAAAGTTAATAAACGGTGTTTCAACGTACATTACGCTACGGCGGTAGCGTTTAGGTTGCAGAGTAGTGTCCGGCACGTTGGATCAGTCAGTAGCGCGTCCTGTCTACCTAGCTAAGGGTCCCAGGTTCAATTCCCGGCAGGGTCGAAAAATGTATTATTGATGAAATGTGGGTTTACCCTTTAACATTGATAAATTAACGGTTGGGGACTGGATGTTGTGTCTGTCCTAGTCTTAAGTTATATTATAAGCCATATGAAGCTACGACAGACCTAGCCAGCTGGTAGTGGAAAATATATGGCTCGAATAAAAAACAGACCCTGGATGGACGAAAGTAGTGTAACCTATTGGCTGCGCTTACAAATGTACAAATATATTTTACATAGTTTATTAGAGGACGCAAGTGTCTATTGCCATTATCACCCTGTAATGCCTGAAAAATAGTACCAAATTTATTATTATAATTTTATTCTTTAATATACAGTAGCCCCACGGCTTCTTTGGTGCTAACTGGCAGCTCACGGCTTTGAAAAGTTACCAGACCAAATTATGTATCCCTACGCCGAACCATATGATCTGCAAAAACATGTGTTTATCAGCTGTCACTTCTGACAGTCAAAATCTAGGTATATACCTAAATGTTGACTGTCAGAAGTCAGCTGTGAGCTCTCAGTCAGCACCAAAGAAGCCGTGGGGCTACTGTACCTATACCGAATAAAAATTTACAGTTCAGAAAAAGTATTTGCCTCCGCCAAAGGTTATTGATAAAGAAGAAGTGAAATGTGTGTTTGATCCGGCCATTATAACTGATATTATGACCAACATTTTATAAACCAAACATTGAAAGGAAGATAGAAGGGCAAGGCCTCCAAGTTCCCGATTAAAACACAACAAGACACAATTATGTCACTTCTTGGGTTCATCGGTCTCCTCCCTGAGAGTAAAACACTATGGCGGCATGACAAGAGGTAGGTCATGGTCACTTATAGATACTGTTGTTGCCAAATTTATTCTATGAACACTAGAGGGCAGTCAATGGAGTCGGACATCGCTAAAAGAAGAAATCGCATCATTACATAACAGGACGCAATTAGGACTATATTCTGTTTAACAGAAATAACACTTTAACACCCCAACGCAGAACGGAGACTATTTTGAGTGAATACAATTCAGTCTTTCCATAAAAATGCGTAAACATAGCTGTAACTGTTTTGTCCCATAGCAATGTATGGGTGCATATATAATTCATTCACGAGCTAAGTTTACCTGGATGACAGCTCGAAATGTTACTAGAAGTAGTCCCTAATATATCACTACGCCAACAGCTGACATCTATCACTTTGGATGACTGTAATGAAAACAGATGGTAATATATTAATGTGATAGCTATCCACAGTAATTTAGGCCAATATTATTTATATATTTATTTTAGGTCGGACATAAAGTTTATTTATAGTTTTATTTCACTTAAAAAAATATTCACACCTCTTTCACAAAAACTTCTAACGAACATAGCCTCAAAATGGCGACTGACGAATCTAAACCATATGATTGAACTTAACGGTAAACAAGTTTTTTTACAATGATGCGGACACGCAGTTGATGAAAATATTTTATTCAGTTAAATATTTCAAAATACGATAAAATGATCATAAAATCATGTATTGTATGTAAAAAAAATGACAACAATTTTCTCTTTTCCAATAAATACGGTGCCTGTATTAAAAGGTATTGACGTATGCACTATATTAAACAAAATCAGTAACGTTCCAAAATGAAAAATAAGTACTTTTAATTATGTTTAAAATATTGTTTCGAGTTGGACAAAAAGAAACTATTTAAAAATATGAAATAATATGAGAAAACTTAAGTTTACGTTATTTTAAATGTAATATATAACAGGTAATTGAAGATCTTTACATTTATAACAAAACTGTAATCTTTTACAAGTGTTGGCAACCCAAAACCTAAACATATGATTTTCGAACTGTCATCCAGGTAAAAACCTGTCGTGAACGGAATATACCCATTCGGGTTATACGCACTTACGCTAATGTATAATGTTAGGGTGATTGTGAGATGAAATGGGGGACCTACAGTTTAACGTGGGATCCGAACCACGGTGGAGGCCTGGCATTCCACACATTCACAAGATGTCTTGTCAGAGGTGAAGGAAGGGGTTGGTAATCAGATAAATCTGTGCCGGGACCGAGGATTGAACCCCGGCCGCCAGCATAGAAGTCTGACACCTTACCCCTAGACCGCCTGGATACCTATGACAATAATTCCTTCGGACAAAAAACGGGACTGAACAAGGCTGGGGGTAGTTTTATAAAAATTACTTGAATACAAATTTCTTCAGAGAACCCACAAAAAAAAACTGTTAGGTTTATGAAGAGGCGGACTGGACCGCATTTCATCACACTCGTACCGAGAGTATTTTCAGACAAACTTAATTCATGCGACACATTTAAAAAAATTGAGGGCTAAAATTGTCAAAAAATGTAAAATAAAAGCTTAAGAGGGTAAAACAAGTGTCGCTGCAACCAGCCACACTCCTTACCACAATACAGTGGTGGGGGCTCGACTTGTAACTGCTCTAGTGTTAACAATCAATTGTTAGAATTGATATGTATTTTACTAAGGATAGGAAAGAACAAAGAGTAAATACTTTAACCATTTCTAGAAAATATTACGGTGTCACAGGTCCGGTTTTAATTTAAGTGCTAATTTTTCAGTAAAATTTAAAATCTACAGAAAGAAGTATTCCTTTGTAAAGCCCTAATTACTGCGCAAAATTATCTGTTTTATATTAAATATAATTAAACAAAATATAAACGATTAATTGACCGTTTATAGTGCTTATCATATTTTTGGAATAATAATAATAATAATAATATTTAGCACCGCGTCTTACTACCCGTTCGGGTTATACGCTTTAAGTACTAATTACTCTAATGGATTAGGACTTGGAAAGGTTGAGTTAGAGGAAGTGAACCCGCATTTGCGTGGAGGGAGAGTGGCAAACCATTTAGGAAAAACCACCCCCAGTTCACCCAACCGAGATTCGAACATCGATCTCCCTGTCCTCTGCAGTCGAGCTTCAACACGACAAGCGCGTTAGCCAACTACACCACCAAGGAGGGTTTTTGTAATATTCTTAATTTTCTGGGGAAGAGCCTTCAGCTGGGGAGGGGAGGGGGCTTCGGTCCCCAAAGCTTCCTCCCCCCGTGGGTGCGCCCTTGGCTACATGCATAGTTTTTTTTTTACCTTCACTTGAAAAGGGAACTCTGTGACTAGGTACCGATGTGTAAAATGTATTAAAAAAGTTAAAAATGAAAATTTTTACTAAAATGATGAGACGACTAGGATATATAGATAACTAACAATTGGCCTACTTTAGGGCTGTATCCGAATAGTCCAAGGCTCCCTAGTTGGACCCTTGAGTTTTAGACTTGATGATTTTACACTTCTTGTGCTGTTTACAGCGAAGACTGTACTAAAATATTCAAACGGCAACAACTTTATTTGAAATTGTGTGACGTGTAGGTTAGTGCTCCAGCAGACGAAATGATAATACTAAAACAATTGCCAGTCAAACATTGCGAGAATAGCACATGGCTGGTAGCCTTCGTATCCATGTTGACCAAGACCTCTAGAAAGGCGCATAGTCATCCTTCACAATATTCAGACAGATCTATACTTGGTTACATGATTGCCAATGAGATTATCAAGGGTACGAGTCGAGGCGACGCCGCCACATAAGTAGACTATTCAGATACAGTCTAGGCCTATTACCTAATTAAAATAAGTATATTTCTTCACTCAGCATGTCACGTGAGAAATAAATCCCACATTTATCAATTTGGTTGCACTCTAGCAGCCTAATAGTGAGTCCACTAATGATGAATTTTGTGGGCTTATTCTGTATATTTTTCATTTGCTGGATCAAAATTTACTAAGTACTTTATCAGACTCAAGCATCATGCTCAAAATAAGTTTTACCATTTGTATGCATAAATCCTTTTTTAATTGTTTGAGATATGTCTTAATATTTGAAATGGTACTAAAAAAAATCAAATAACGGTTTTAATTATACATTATTTTAATTACAAAGTATGAAAATTGAGCACGAGAGTTTTTGAATTATTGATAATTAATAACACAGATCATTTTCTTCTATACTTTATTCGTTGTGCAGGACACAGTTAAAAGGCATTGTTTGTCAAGGTTCGCCTACAAAGAGTGGAGTGGATGAAATTGGTAAAGTCCCAACACAGAATGGAGATTATTTTGAGTGAATACAATTCAGTCTTTCCATAAAAATTTGTAAACATACTTAACTGCTTCGACTAGGTTTCAATATATACAATCATACTGTACAACTTGCTACCAAATATTGCATAGTACGCACTGCAAGAACTTGTAAGACATTCTTTTCAATTATAAAGATATACCACTGGGGAGATTGTACATGGAACTCGGCCACGCAGTTAGGGGAGAAATATGGGGGTGGTAGATAGGAATATTTCTTTTTATCTCTTAGGTATGAGACATTTTCTGCTACTAACCCATACACAAACATGTTCTACTTACCCTACATATCTTCGTAAGCTTCCACGCCACTCATATTACCGCCATTATCACCCGAAGTGTTTTTGTTGGAGCTTTCGTCTGAAAAATCGTCCTCCAAGTTGATAATAATACAATCGGATACTTCATCTTTGATTTGCCCAGATTTAAAATATTCTTCAATTTACGTATCTATCCTGTATGCCTTACATCGTGGTTTGTGAAGCCGAATAAGTGAGTATAAATATTCAGGTTTGAGCATAGCATTACTGAATGGAATATTGTGTTGTTTCAACCAATCCATTACAGTGACGTAATCAGGGAGGGTTTGGGGGTTTAAACCCCCCAATTGATTTGAAAAAATGAAACATACACATTAAAAAAAGCCTCCCCATTATTAATAATCACTCAAATTATTCATAATATAATGCGGCATTGTGAATGGTTCAGTGTTTTAGTAGGGTAAAAAATAAATAATTTGGGAAGATACTGATGCATAATTACCAGCAGTTCAAATTCAGTGTGCCATACAAAATTCATATTTTTAATTAGGTACTCTACAGGTGTTACCAAAGGTTTTCTCTTTGAGCTTACCACTTTGCCAAGAATTGCAACTTGAAAATGTAGATCTTTTAGCTGCCATTACCCGAAATTGAGTTTTCAGCTATTTACGAATCAGCTAAAACACTTGCTGAATTGTTTGGTTCATATCTTGTCACACCAAGAATATCTACCAGACAAATACAAAGGTGTAATGTAAAAGTATACTCCGATGAGGTTTATTTCAGAGGTGCAATTTTTTTTAAATCGTTTATGGATCATTTTGCGTGTAGGCATAAGCTGTTCATTATATTGGAAAATAGCTATCTATTGTTAATGGTATCACCAATGCTGAAAACACCTTACCACTATACGAGTCTTCACAGATCTTTTTATCATGATACACTAATCTGTGATATATCATGAATAATGTTTTCTCGTCAAAATTTTTATTTTGGATAAAATACTGCATATATTGTCTGATATAATTTGAATCATTGTTAGCTTAAGTCACAAAGTATAACTCGTTTCTAGTTTAATGTTGAATTAATTAATTAACAGAACGATGCTGGGTTTCATCTCAACGTTTTACAATTAATATTGTGGTTTTGCCATCGGCATTAACATTTTATTTGTCATCAAGTTTTCTAAAAGTGTTTCTTAAGAAATTTAGATAACCAGCATCATGGCAAGTGTATCATATCAAATTGCCAATCTTCTTGAGAAGATGACATCCAATGATAAGGACTTTAGATTCATGGCAACAAACGACTTGATGACGGAGTTACAGAAGGACAGTATCATTCTTGACGATGACTCTGAGAGGAAAGTTGTCAAGATGTTGCTGCGCCTTTTGGAGGATAAAAATGGTGAAGTCCAGAACTTGGCTGTAAAGTGCCTGGGTCCTCTTGTCAACAAAGTGAAGGAATATCAGGTACCTCGAGGCCTTTTTTTTAATTATAAATATAGAGTAGGCCCAAAGCCCGCTCCGGTGGTCATATTGTATGGGGTGTCATGCCGGGATCACGATCAACTTCACGTTTACGTGACCCGCTTTGGTAGCCGAATGGTCCAAGGCGCTACTATCACTATAGACTAGACTCGATGATTGGGATTCGAATCCTGGTTGGGTGTATTGAGGGTGTGAACGTGGGGAATGCCAGGCCTCCACCGTGGTTCGGATCCCACGTTAAACTGTAAGTCCTCCATTTCATATCACAATAACCCTACCATTACACATTAGCGTAAGTGCTATAACCCGGACGGGTAGTAAGCCGCGGTGCTAATAGTAATAATAATAATGTATTGAGGGTACGGTTCTTCATAGATGGTTTTCCACCCTCCCTCCATCGAATGTGCGTACACTTACTTTAAATTTAACCTTATATATCCCGCTTTAGTAACCTAAGTTTCAAGGCGTCACTACCTAGGCACTGTTAGACTGACCTTCTGAGGGGGGGGGGTGGAGTTCAAATTCTGGTCGGGTATACTGAGAGTGGTCTTTCATTAAATGCTTCCCCACTCTGCTTTCATGCAAATTTGGTTAGATTACCTCAAAAATGCCCCTTCCATTATTATCATCACATTAGAGTAGTTATCATGCATACAGGGTGACCTGGCGGTCTAGGGGTAAGGTGTCAGACTTCTGTGCTGGCGGCCAGGGTTCAATCCTCGGTCCCGGCACAGATTTATCTGATTACCAAACCCTTCCTTCACCTCTGAACAAGACATCTTGTGAATGTGGGGAATGCCAGGCCTCCACCGTGGTTCGGATCCCACGTTAAACTGTAGGTCCTCCATTTCATCTCACAATCACCCTACCATTACACATTAGCGTAAGTGCGTATAATCCAAACAGATAGTAAGACGCGGTGCTAATAATAATAATCATGCATACAATCTTAACAGTAGTAAGACACGGTGATAAAAAAAAATCTTGTAATGTAACAGTTCTCGTGTTTTCAAATGGAAGCCATCACAACGCAGTTAACTTAACGTACACTTGACAATCATGTTGCGGGCTACGTCAACACTCTGCTCTTTAGTAACTTATTTGTTTATTCATGGAATGAAGGCAACTTCTTCGCCCTATAGTTTGTCCGTGTCTCGTGAATTTTAAAATATCTTACGTAGCCTCTTCATACATTTTATTTTCTCTGTACAAACACTTTGTCATTGGATACAATGTTGGGTTTATTTGGTTGTCGTGGTGATATAACTGGTGGAGGAGGGTGTGTTTTCACCAATTTTTGGGATTTCACCTACGACACATTTGAAATTATTGAAACTGACTTCTATTTAATTTTAAACACAAAATTTTAACCCAAATCTAAATATTAGTGGTATATATATAGACCACTTAATGTTGATTCACGAATGGAGGGGTGGTAACCGACAGCTGAAGCTACCAGATCTCCTTTCATGTATCCATACTCCAAACCACATGATCTGTAAGACTTTCACAACAAACCATTTGTTTTCGGTTGTTCTTTTCTTTCAACCGTTCTTATCGAAACAGTAACTTATAAAAATAACCTTTTGGAATTTTTTTTTAAAAATAAATCTTAGTCTGTGGTTCATATAGACGTTCCTTACAAACGAGAGCTTCTAAAAAGCTGACATTCTCTTAAAGTATCATTTCTAAATACTAATTTTTAATGTTATTTTAAAGTAACATTAAAAATTAGTATAACTAAATCATCCCTTAATTTGATTTAGAAATTATAGTTTAAGCTTTGCCAGCGTTGTTTGAGTACCAACAAACTCCTGACTCAGCGTTGAGACACCCCCTGGTACAGCCATTGAAGTCCGTTCAGTAGCCATTCAGAGCAGAGACTTCTACATGGCTTTGTTTACATCAGGTCTCAGCTTAGACTAAATCAATACTAGTATACTTCATAACCCATTTCATATAAATAAAACAAAGATGTTTAAGCAAATCTTGAAAAGCAAATATTATATATTTATTTAAAAAATGTGGAAATACAAATAAAAACTAACCAAAACATCAATAATTATTTTGCTGGCCCGCAGGGCGTTGCGATAATGCTCATGTGCTGCTGTTGCTAAACTTGGTCAGTAGTGAGATACAAATTTAACTCTCATTACAGAACAAGGTCTCCTGATATATATATATATATATATATATATATATATATATACACATACACACACACACACACAAGTTTTATTTCAAACCATTATTTGAAACAAGAAGAACCATTTTATTTCATTCAAGTTTAAGAAAATTAACAAATTCACAGTTTTATACAAACTAACTTACACCACATTACGAGGGTTCACTGTTGAGGTAGGACGGAAGGGGAAATATCGCTCCAGTAGAAACATAGTTTATTTCTTCACATGTTGATATCAACATTTGTTGAATATCTGTCATTATCTAACATACTTATTAAATGAAGAGAAAAAAACAATCATTAAAACCCAGGACTCCCTTGACAGATATATTCAAGAAATTTTGATGTCATCATGGGAAGAAAGTTAAACTATATCTTTGTACTGAAGCAATATTTTATTTATTAAACCAAAAAAATGTTTTGCCATAAAAAGTGCAAAAACACCCGCTGTTTCTTCCATACCACCAGGGTATTAATAATATTGAATATGTATCTAACTATTTATGCTCATTTTTAAAAGATATAGAGTTCAAGTTTTTTTCTTAAGACGGCATTGGTGGGACATCGCATGCCTCGGCCACACGTGAACACCCAGTTGGGGTATAAAGTTACCAGGTTGATACCTGTTCAGGTGGAGATATTACATGTAGACTTAATTTGCTAAAGAGGATATAGTATTTGTGAACATGATTGATCTTTGTTTAGGTAGAAATGGTGGTCGACGCCCTTTGTGCCAACATGGTCTCGGATAAAGAGCAACTCCAAGACATCTCCAGCATCGGCCTCAAGACTGTCATCAGTGAACTGCCTCTAGCTTCGAGCGCCCTGGCGGCCAACGTCTGCAAGCGCATTATTGGTCGCCTTAGCAGCGCCATTGAAAAACAAGAGGACGTGTCGGTACAACTCGAGGCTCTAGACATACTCGCCGACCTCCTTTCACGGTTCGGTAACCTGCTAGTACCGTTCCACGCCACTCTACTCTCCGCCCTTCTGCCGCAACTGTGCTCTCCCCGACAGGCCGTAAGGAAGAGGACCATCGTTGCGTTGAGCCATCTGTCCATCTCCTGCAATCACACTCTCTACGCCAAGCTTATGGACTTCCTATTGGACGGGTTGTGCCGCGACGCGAACCCTTCCACCACCCGCACATACATCCAGTGTATTGCGGCCATCTGCCGCCAAGCTGGCCATCGCTTTGGGGAGCAGATCGAGCGTGTCACTCCCTCTATCGCCGCTTACAGCCACAAGGAAGACGATGAGCTGCGCGAGTACTGTCTCCAGGCCTTCGAGGCCTTCGTGCAGCGGTGTCCCAAGGAGATGACCCTCCACATCAGCACGGTCACCGAGTTGTGTCTGGACTATCTGACATACGACCCTAACTATAACTACGATGACGACGAAGAGGGCGAGGAAGAAGGACTCATGGAGACCGAGGAAGAAGCAGAGGACGATGACAACGACGAGTACTCTGATGACGACGACATGAGCTGGAAGGTGAGACGGGCCGCGGCCAGGTGTCTAGAGGCTATCATTGCCACTCGCCATGAACTTCTTGCAGAGTTCTATAAAGTTGTGTCCCCTGCTCTTATCGCGCGCTTCAAAGAACGCGAGGAAAACGTCAAATCCGACATATTTCGTGCGTATGTGGCGCTTTTGAGACAGACCCGCCCCTCTGTGGGGGTCACTCTGGACCCCGATGTGATGGACCAAGAAGAAGGGCCGAGCGCAATGTTGCAGAGCCAGGTGCCGGCTATCGTCAGGGCTGTGCATCACCAGATGAGGGAGAAGAGCTTCAAGACTAGACAGGACTGCTTCCTGTTGTTGAAAGAACTGGTGGTGGTCCTGCCCGGGGCCCTGAGTAACCACATCCCCTCTCTGATCCCGGGGATACTCTACTCTCTGGACGACAAGAACTCTAGCAGTAACATGAAGATAGACACCCTCTCGTTCATGCACAGTCTCCTAACCTCTCATCCTGCCAAGGTGTTCCACGACCACGTGGCTGTGCTCGTGCCTCCGGTCATAGCGGCCGTGGGAGACTCCTTCTACAAGATTGCCGCGGAGGCCCTACTTCTGTTGCAACAGCTGGTGAAGGTGATACGGCCACTGGACTCCCCCACCAACTTTGACTTCACCCCGTTCACCATGGAACTGTACAACTGCACTCTACTTCGTCTCAAGGCCGCGGACATTGACCAGGAGGTGAAGGAGAGAGCCATCTCGTGCATGGGGCAGATTGTGTGCAATCTAGGGGACTACTTGCAGGGGGAACTGCCCGTGTGTCTGCCCATATTCTTAGACAGACTTCGCAACGAGATTACTAGACTCACCACAATTAAGGCCCTCACCAAGGTTGCGGGGTCCCCCCTCAGAGTTGACATGAGACCTCTTCTACCCGAAGCTGTTCCTGTGCTGGGCTCCTTTCTTCGTAAGAACCAGCGTTCACTCAAGCTGAGCGCACTGACACTCCTAGATACTCTGGTGCGCAACTACAGCAGCGCTCTAGACGCTGACCTCCTAGTGAAGGTGGTGGCTGAGCTAACTCCGCTAGTGAGCGAGGCTGACCTCCACATTGCCCAGCTGACCTTGACCCTGTTGACCTCTGTAGCCGAGCTCCATCCCTCCGCTCTGGTGTTCACTTCAGACACCTTGCTCCAGCAAGTGGTGTTGCTTGCTTTGTCTCCTCTTCTGCAAGGAGCGGCTCTCGTCGCCATGCTGGAGTTTTTCCAGTCACTGGTCCAAGCCGGGCTACCTGGGCTCGGATACAGGGACCTACTGACGATGTTGGTGGCACAGGCCGAGCCGGGCTTACACAAGCAAGCCTTCTATTCGTTGGCAAAGTGTGTGGCCGCGCTCACTGTCACTCGACGACACGAGGCCCCGGTGGTGGCGGAGCAGTTCCTGGCCAACGTGCAACGGCCACAGAACGATGCGCAGCACGTGTTTGCGCTCCTGGTGATCGGGGAGATGGGTCGACACATGGACCTGGGCGGGGTGGCCGGTCTTAAGGAGGTCATTCTCAGCTCTTTCTCGTCACCCTCGGAGGAAGTAAAGTCTGCGGCTTCCTACACTCTGGGCAGCGTCGCCGTGGGCAATCTGGCCCAGTATGTGCCCTTTGTGCTGCAGGAAATAGAACAACAGCCACGGAGACAATACCTGCTGTTACATTCGCTGAAGGACATCATCTCGTGGCAGTCCTCCACCCCCGGAGGGGTTCAAGCGCTTCAACCCTTCGTGCCTGCTATCTGGCACCAGTTGTTCCGCCATTGTGAGTGTCAAGAGGAGGGGACACGCAACGTGGTCGCAGAGTGTCTCGGCAAGCTCACTCTGATGGACCCCGCGGCCTTACTGCCCCGCCTACAGGAATCATTGGTATCCCCGTCACACCTGGTCCGAACCACTGTCGTCACGGCCGTCAAGTTCACCGTCTCGGACCAGCCCCAAGCCATCGACCCGTTGCTCAGACAAAGTATTGGCCAGTTTCTCAACGCCCTGCAAGATCCAGACTTGAACGTGCGTCGAGCAGCTCTTGTAGCGTTCAACTCTGCGGCCCATAACAAGCCGTCGCTGGTGCGAGACTTGCTGGATTCAATCCTCCCTCAATTGTACAGCGAGACCAAGGTAAAAGAGGATCTAATTCGAGAGGTGGAGATGGGCCCCTTCAAGCACACCATCGACGACGGGCTCGATATCCGCAAGGCTGCCTTTGAGTGCATGTACACACTTCTGGACTCTTGTCTCGACAGACTGGACATCTTTGAATTTCTGAACCATGTCGAGGGCGGTCTCAAAGATCACTATGATATAAAGATGCTGACATACCTGATGGTGGGCCGGTTGGCGGCGCTGTGCCCCACCGCGGTTCTGCAGCGCCTCGAACGGCTGGTGGAGCCCCTCAGGAACACGTGCACCACCAAAGTGAAGGCCAACTCTGTGAAACAAGAGTACGAGAAACAGGACGAGCTGAAGCGGTCGGCAATAAGGGCCATTCACGCCCTGGCGGCGATCCCCGACGCGGACAAGAACCCGCACCTCAATGAATTTATGTCGCAAATCAAGGCCACCACAGACCTGCACAAGATGTTTGAATCGGTCCAGAGAGACTCTTCGTCCGCTGTACAAGACTACAGTATCATGGATCTAAGTTGAGACTTAACTTAGATCGGACATTTATGTTTTACCGGCTAAATATTATGAGAGACGACATTGTGGATTTTTACAGGTTTTACAACACCAGTTCACATTAATGGCTACTTGTAATAATAAAACAAAGTAAATTGTAATATTGCTTGTGATGTAATGATAATTAAAGTAGTGTATCCTGGACGTTATTTTTTTTTAAATCCTAATCGTACAATTAACTCATGTTCTTGTTGCTAAAAGAATGAGATATTGTAGAAATTATTAATATCAAGGTGTGTTTTCTTTTATTAAGACCGAATAGTCGGAATAGAATGTTCCATTTTCACTGAAAGTCTAAAAAAAAACCTGGGAAAATATTTTCAATGTTTGTGTCAATAAGGAGGCCCTCCCCAATACCTCAATGATCCACACCCCTTGGGGGGTTTACGAGACTCAATCTCCCTAGTTGTAGTTATACTGTGTATTTGTGATGTGCCGTTTATCTATTAATAAATATGATTCTCTTTCAGCTGTTCTGTTTGTATCACATCATACTACCCATCAAGGTTATACACATTGCGGTGAACGTACCAGCCATGGGCACGTTAACGATTTATACAAACTATTTATTTTCTTATTGGCTATGTAATTGGTTTTTTTTGATTAAAATTGATATTGACATGTAATGCAAGGATTTGTGATTCAATAAACGTATTTTTTTTAAAACCTTTTTGGTGACCCAGATGAACATTTATAACGCTATCTTTTAAAAAATGTGTAAGATCATAGTTTTGGGCACCTAGTTTACCAGCTCCGGACACTTTTAGAACCCCTAATACCATGCTTGCTTAAAAGCATAAAATTATTTCAAATAAATCATAACTATTCTTATCATAAACACTAAGCAAACAAAATTAATTAAGGCTTTTTTTTTTTGCTTTAATATTGTCAATGATATGCAACAAAGTTTACATTTTCTCAAATATATCTGTAACAGGATTGTTAAAACCCATATAGGATTCTTTCTCCATGCCGGGTCGACATTGTTGGAAAATGACACGTCCTCACAATTGTTAGTTTCTTTGTTTCGTCCAAGGCAACCCAAAGCCATGACCGATGTGTCATCATTATCTTGTAAATGTTGTATTATACAAACACAGGTGTCGGTAGTAGTGCTGCGGCTTCCTGCTGGGAATTCCACAAGAACAAATGATCCTAGTTATCTCTCATAAATAATGGGATCATTTTCTTCAAACTCACTTGCACCAGACGAAGAAGTATAAAGATGTATCGCCATCTTAGCTGTCACTCTTCTCACTTTGTTCCGCCATTTTGGCTGTCTTTCTTGTCTTTGCAATTTTCCTTTGTTTTTGAAGGTTTTTTTCCCTCAACTTCTTTCGTAATACAATACTTAATTTCATGATATTTTTTTTCCAAGATTGTCTAGTCATGATACTAGGAATTATCACTCTTCATTTTGTTGTTATTTTTGGTGTACCAGGCCAAAACAAAACACCATTTAGAACATTTTATAGAGGGGTGTAGTGGAGCAGGAACGCTGTTCCGGCCCGCACTGCTTCGTGTGGAAAAATATTTAAAAGAATAAAGTTTTATACTATGCAATTCTAAGCTGAGTTTATATCAATATTATGTTAAAACTTTTTTTTCATACTATGAATCAATAAATTCTGATGAAACTTACTGTGCTTTAAGCGAATTCTTGGGATTCTAGGAGAAGTGCGTTAAGTTTCTGCCTTAGTAACCATTAAGACATTCTCAATAGCTTCTAGAGGCATTTTATGTTTGTGGAATTTTTTCACTTACGGAAACCCCCGCCCCCTCCTCCCAACTTTGGGGTGTCTACGGCCTCGTGTTCTGGCACTGCTAAATTTACAACCACACCACTGATTCTGCAATGGACTAGTATTATTTGTAGCAGGAAATAGGACCATGTATAGATTGGATCAATTTACTTCCTCGCCGTCATGATCAATCCCCACCTCCGTGTTATCTTTGACTAAGATCACTTAAGTGATCGAAAAACAGCCACATCTAATGGTTGAAGAATTGCTGTTGTATTAGGTAGCAATTCAATAAGTATTATGCTTGTTCCATGACAAGTCGTCAAGATGTGACTTGTAGTCATCTGAAAAGATAATTACTGGGATGAACTACCTCATTATCTTTTAAATATGGAATGAATACATTTGACATCCATTCAAAAAATGAGACTAACCAGTCATCCATCTCTCTTCTCAACGACCTCTGCCCCAAGAAGAAGGATGGGAATGTGCACATATGGGAATAATGCTAGTGGAGGTGTCATTTCCTCTGCAACATTTACTGTCAATACTGTGATACAATCCATACTATGGAATGAACTAATATGATTGTATGTTATTATTATTATTATTAGCACCGCGTATTACCACCCGTTCGGGTTATACGCACTTACGCTAATGTGTAGTGGTAGGGTGATTGTGAGATGAAATGGAGGACCTACAGTTTAACGTGGAATCCGAACCACGGTGGAGGCAGGGCATTTCCCGCCACATTCACAAGATGTCTTGTCAGAGGTGAAGGAAGGGTTTGGTAATCAGATACATCTATGCAGGGACCAAGGATTGAACCCCTGTCCACTGGGGGAGGCATGGCATTTCCCGGAAGGGTTTGGTAAACAGATACATCTATGCCTGGACCAAGGATTGAACCCCCGGCCGTCACAGCACAGAAGTCTGACACCTTACCCCTGGACCGTTAGGTCACCAACATAGCAATAGGTTAACATTATGTTTAACACCTTGTATATAATTATACTGTATGTTTTAACTTATATACAATTTTCAAGTAGAGACTGGTGGGGGAGTCGGTGACCGATAACAGTTTCATCATAGTTCCTTACACGCCGAGGGTACTTGAGATTCATACCATCATCCTGAAAAGTTTTTGGTAATTTCCTCGAACCAGTGTAGCTTTCCCCCGGTGCTCCGTGTGTTTGATATTTCTAGGAATATTCTAAGAAAACTCTTTGAACCATTTCCTTCCAGGTCGATTTTCCACAACCCATTCACGATTCAAAGGAAATCCTTTTCTGGCTACGTGGAGAATATAATCGTTCACATTTCTTTGAACTTCCATTGGTAGATATGAAATAGGTCCAGGATTTGGAGCAATATTTGGTGAACGATTATGGATTTTATTTTGTAATGTACTTTAAAGCATTGTTAACATAGCTTGGTGAGTAGTGAATCTTTTTACCCCCCTTGGACCACTACCACGAATGGTCCTTCCCCTTTTTATTTTCCAATCCAGCCAATACACTGTAAGCCCAAAAAATTGCACATTGATTTAAAACTAGCTCTAATAATAATAATTTGTTAAATAAAGGTCAACATTTAATCGCAAGGCAACTGGTGTACACTTAAAAATATGTTTTACCCAACTAAACAATGTCCTTTGATGGTTCAAGAACTTAGAATTTATGGAAAACAATATTTTTTTGTAAATAAAGAGTTTTGGGCATTTAATCCAAGTATGGAGCAGTGAAGTATGTAATGATCCACGAATGGGGCCCAATTTATAAGTTAAAATTGTATATTCCAACATTGCGTTACATTACATTTAAACACGAATACACCTCAAATGTGTCGCTCTTTACACTCTGCTACATGCTAAAACAAAGGGGCAGCCGACGAGAAATGTCTTCAGGTAATTTTATGCATATAATGGTTTATTCCTATAGCCAATTTTTTCTTATTTTACAAGAAATACTTTTGAAGGGTCAGGACCAAAACTGGTACACTTTCCAAAACACCATGGGGCACAGGGATGAGGAATTAACATTTTATAAGAGGTAATCTATATTTGCATGGATGGAGAGTGGAGGAAAGAAACCGACGACCCAACAGATTCAAACCCAAATCTCCAAGTGATAAGCAGGCCAGACCTCTCGGTCGCTGTTCTGCCCCTAGTCGTGCATATATAGATTGATGTATCTCAAAGTCACATTACAGGTTAGTTACAAATCTTTTATTATAAAATTAATTGACTTTTCCAGGCAACACTTAACCTTTAAACAGTTTTATTTGGGGGTGTATATTTTTTAAACATTTATTTTAGGTATTGCTTGTGGCACTGCGTTAATTTGTTATAGAACAAACCTTGTAGAATAATATAATGTTAGCAAAATATATTTTGCTAATGCTTAGAAACAAAATCACTCTTGTTTAAATTTTGAGGTGCAAAATTGAAACATTTAAATTCCCTGACTTTGCCTTAGTTATAATCAAATCCCCCGACATTTTCCTGGTCTAGACACCACGTATGGTACCTATACTTCATTCACGGTAGGAGTTTACCTCTGAAAGATCTTTTTTCCTACCAATATCCTACTCTATAATAGATTTCTGGTAGGGAAAAAGGCCTTTCAGAGGTAAACTCCTACCGTGAACGAACTTTATATTCCATTCATGGTAGGAATTATTCTCTGAAAGGTCTTTTTTCCCCACCAATATCCTACTATATAGTAGATTTCTGGTAGGGAAAAAGGCCTTTCAGAGGTAAACTCCTACCGTGAACGAACTTTATATTCCATTCACGGTAGGAATTATTCTCTGAAAGGTCTTTTTTCCCACCAATATCCTACTATATAGTAGATTTCTGGTAGGGAAAAAGGTCTTTCAAAAGTCAATTCCTACGGTGAATGGAATATAGTAGAGCTTCTGATGATTTCAACAGTATGGTGGAGGAGGATGGCTACATAATGGCCGATACATTGAAGATCTGTTATCATAATAAGGTTGAGAATCCCTGCTCTAGATAATGTGATACGTTGATGCATGAAACTGTCTCTTATCAACACTAGTGTAGAGGAATGGGTAAAATTAGTAACAAAAAAACATTACTGCAGAATAGTCAAAACATTTAATGTCACCTTATACCACCACTAAATATTGTTACTAAGAAGTGAATTAAAATTTACATATGAACTTAAAAAAAAAACACATTTTGTTTTAAAACGTATTGCTTTATATACTAAAATCAAGAGGAAGGTAACATTTTTTTCCACAACTGATGAAAAGTTATTTTGTAACTTTCAAGCAGAATTATCCAGGGTTGCCACTATTTCCCACAGGCATTCCAACTGTCGGTGCTATTTTCTTAAACGAGTTAGTCCTGTGCGATCGTCGCTCTATGATTGTAATATTATCCAGGGTTGCCACTATTTCCCACAGGCATTCCAACTGTCGGTACTGTTTTCTTAAACGAGTTAGTCCTGTGCGATCATCGCTCTATGATTGTAATATTATCCAGGGTTGCCACTATTTCCCACAGGCATTCCAACTGTCGGTACTGTTTTCTTACACGAGTTAGTCCTGTGCGATCATCGCTCTATGATTGTAATATTATCCAGGGTTGCCACTATTTCCCACAGGCATTCCAACTGTCGGTACTGTTTTCTTAAACGAGTTAGTCCTGTGCGATCATCGCTCTATGATTGTAATATTATCCAGGGTTGCCACTATTTCCCACAGGCATTCCAACTGTCGGTACTGTTTTCTTACACGAGTTAGTCCTGTGCGATCATCGCTCTATGATTGTAATATTATCCAGGGTTGCCACTATTTCCCACAGGCATTCCAACTGTCGGTACTGTTTTCTTAAACGAGTTAGTCCTGTGCGATCATCGCTCTATGATTGTAATATTATCCAGGGTTGCCACTATTTCCCACAGGCATTCCAACTGTCGGTACTGTTTTCTTACACGAGTTAGTCCTGTGCGATCATCGCTCTATGATTGTAATATTATCCAGGGTTGCCACTATTTCCCACAGGCATTCCAACTGTCGGTACTGTTTTCTTAAACGAGTTAGTCCTGTGCGATCATCGCTCTATGATTGTAATATTATCCAGGGTTGCCACTATTTCCCACAGGCATTCCAACTGTCGGTACTGTTTTCTTACACGAGTTAGTCCTGTGCGATCATCTCTCTATGATTGTAATATTATCCAGGGTTGCCACCATTTCCCACAGGCATTCCAACTGTCGGTACTGTTTTCTTACACGAGTTAGTCCTGTGCGATCGTCGCTCTATGATTGTAATATTTCTTGGCAATGAGAGAAAACGATGATTTGTTACTTCATTTGCAGCCCAAGACACCAAGGATGAAGAAATGTTACAACTGTGTCTGGACGAGGGGAATGATGAGGTCTATCCCATTCATAAAGAAGACCGGAAAAGGGATATCTTACAACATTAAATAATGATATAACCAACACTTGTTGAAAAGCAAAAAATAATTATAGAATTTTTGAGACCGAACATTTCTAAGTTTAACTACATCCTTGTTGAATAAAGGAGGATATCAGGAGAGTTCAGTAATAAGCTCTGCTACCAATGAAGTATAATAACAGGAGCAAGAAAGATATTATCGAATGGCAAAGTAAAGTTTTTATATAGAGATTTGCCCTCCAACCTAAAGGGGAGTTCCGAGAACGTTCTTCAGTATGATTACTCTAGAGGTTATTTGGAGTAGCCTTTACTTGGCAAATCGTTGAAATTAGTCGCCTATTAAGACTAAATTCATTCAACACATCTTCAGTGCTCCATTTTATAGTTCAACTTGATGTATTTTATGTTTTTATTCAAATTATTTGGGTCTTGGAGGGAAGTAATTGCCATATTTGTCGCCCCCCCCCCCTCCCTCTCCCCGTGGGTACGCCACGGAGCAGAGCTGAAGAAAGATTTTCTTAACAAGAAGACATAGCTAACTTCAATTAGTATAAATCTGGACATCAGGGAAATGTTCCTAAAGGCATATGTTTGGAGCGTTGCACTTTATGGAGGTGAAACACGGACCATTGGAGCAACTGAGAGAAACAACTGTAATGATTGGAGCGTTGCACTGTATGGAGGTGAAACACAGACCATTGGAGCAACTGAAAGAAACAACTGTAATGTTTGGAGCGTTGCACTGTATGGAGGTGAAACACAGACCATTGGAGCAACTGAAAGAAACAACTGTAATGTTTGGAGCGTTGCACTGTATGGAGGTGAAACACAGACCATTGGAGCAACTGAAAGAAACAACTGTAATGTTTGGAGCGTTGCACTGTATGGAGGTGAAACACAGACCATTGGAGCAACTGAAAGAAACAACTGTAATGTTTGGAGCGTTGCACTTTATGGATGTGAAACACGGACCATTGGAGCAACTGAGAGAAACAACTATAATGTTTGGAGCGTTGCACTTTATGGATGTGAAACACGGACCATTGGAGCAACTGAGAGAAACAACTGTAATGTTTGGAGCGTTGTACTGTATGGATGTGAAACACGGACCATTGGAGCAACTGAAAGAAACAACTGTAATGTTTGGAGCGTTGCACTTTATGGATGTGAAACACGGACCATTGGAGCAACTGAGAGAAACAACTATAATGTTTGGAGCGTTGCACTTTATGGATGTGAAACACGGACCATTGGAGCAACTGAGAGAAACAACTGTAATGTTTGGAGCGTTGTACTGTATGGATGTGAAACACGGACCATTGGAGCAACTGAAAGAAACAACTGTAATGTTTGGAGCGTTGCACTTTATGGATGTGAAACACGGACCATTGGAGCAACTGAGAGAAAGAACTGTAATGTTTGGAGCGTTGCACTTTATGGATGTGAAACACGGACCATTGGAGCAACTGAAAGAAACAACTATAATGTTTGGAGCGTTGCACTTTATGGATGTGAAACAAGGACCATTGGAGCAACTGAAAGAAACAACTGTAATGTTTGGAGCGTTGCACTTTATGGATGTGAAACACGGACCATTGGAGCAACTGAAAGAAACGACATTTGAAACTTGGTGCTACAGAATAATATTGGAGATGGTATCAAATACAGACGTGCTAAGATAGGAAACTTTGGAAAGGTATACAGTAAAAAAGAGTTGACATTATATTGAGGGAAGTTTAGCCAAAACTTCCAACTTTTGATTGTCTATCAACATAAACGATACCGAACACACGTGCGGCTGGACTGCTCCGAGAGAAGGGCTGTTTACGACAGACGCAGGCGGCAACCGCCTGTAAGTAAATTACTACGTAGCTAAACATGTACAATACTAAAATATTTTGTTGATATCTACAGCGATAAGCAGGGCCTAGATTTTGATGACCTAAAAATAATATAAAAATGATCCATAAAATGACCTTAAAATTTTAAACAATGAATTTAGATTTTCAAAAAATGACCTAAAAATATGAAGTCGTAATAAAATGCAAAAGAATATCTCAAACATGTGCTTTACAAATGTAAACTAAAAATTATCCATGCAATGAAGGGTTTAACGAGTAAACTCTTGTATTTTGCTAAGTATAACAGTGATTTACAAATATCTGTTTCAGAGTAATAGCTACCCCCTCCCAACGCAACCCTCACCAGCCTAATTGCAGTTTCACCTGGAATGGGTATTTTACAAGCAAAGAGGATACAAAGCTCATGGCCTACATTATCTTCTCATTCAGACAACTGTGATACAAAGTTCATGGCCTACATTATCTTCTCATTCAGACAACTGTGATACAAAGTTCATGGCCTACATTATCTTCTCATTCAGACAACTGTGATACAAAGTTCATGGCCTACATTATCTTCTCATTCAGACAACTGTGATACAAAGTTCATGGCCTACATTATCTTCTCATTCAGACAACTGTGATACAAAGTTCATGGCCTACATTATCTTCTCATTCAGACAACTGTGATACAAAGTTCATGGCCTACATTATCTTCTCATTCAGACAACTGTGATACAAAGTTCATGGCCTACATTATCTTCTCATTCAGACAACTGTGATACAAAGTTCATGGCCTACATTATCTTCTCATTCAGACAACTGTGATACAAAGTTCATGGCCTACATTATCTTCTCATTCAGACAACTGTGATACAAAGTTCATGGCCTACATTATCTTCTCATTCAGACAACTGTGATACAAAGTTCATGGCCTACATTATCTTCTCATTCAGACAACTGTGATACAAAGTTCATGGCCTACATTATCTTCTCATTCAGACAACTGTGATACAAAGTTCATGGCCTACATTATCTTCTCATTCAGACAACTGTGATACAAAGTTCATGGCCTACATTATCTTCTCATTCAGACAACTGTGATACAAAGTTCATGGCCTACATTATCTTCTCATTCAGACAACTGTGATACAAAGTTCATGGCCTACATTATCTTCTCATTCAGACAACTGTGATACAAAGTTCATGGCCTACATTATCTTCTCATTCAGACAACTGTGATACAAAGTTCATGGCCTACATTATCTTCTCATTCAGACAACTGTGATACAAAGTTCATGGCCTACATTATCTTCTCATTCAGACAACTGTGATACAAAGTTCATGGCCTACATTATCTTCTCATTCAGACAACTGTGATACAAAGTTCATGGCCTACATTATCTTCTCATTCAGACAACTGTGATACAAAGTTCATGGCCTACATTATCTTCTCATTCAGACAACTGTGATACAAAGTTCATGGCCTACATTATCTTCTCATTCAGACAACTGTGATACAAAGTTCATGGCCTACATTATCTTCTCATTCAGACAACTGTGATACAAAGTTCATGGCCTACATTATCTTCTCATTCAGACAACTGTGATACAAAGTTCATGGCCTACATTATCTTCTCATTCAGACAACTGTGATACAAAGTTCATGGCCTACATTATCTTCTCATTCAGACAACTGTGATACAAAGTTCATGGCCTACATTATCTTCTCATTCAGACAACTGTGATACAAAGTTCATGGCCTACATTATCTTCTCATTCAGACAACTGTGCATTGAAAACATTTATGTATTTATTTCTTAAGGTGGAATGGAACGGTAGGAAGGTTAAAAACTTTTTTTTTGGCCAAAATAAATAAAATATTGCTTCAGTACAAATATATAGTTTAGTTTTCTTCACATGCTGATATCAACAGTTGTTGAATATCTGCCCTAAACATGGCAGAATCATCAAACAAACTTTTTAAATGAAGGGAAAAAGTTGTCATTAAATTCCAGGTCACACGGCTGAAAGTTATTTAAAAAAAATGTTTGAGATCACCATTTGAAGAAAATTAAATTTTATGTTTTTACTGGAGCAATAATTTATTTATTTTGGCCAAATTTATTTTTTGCAATAAGCACTACAAAAATATTGGATTTCTCTCATGTATCAATAGTATTTAAAAAATATACCTTTTTCAACATGAGTGTCTTAAATATACTCAAAAATGCCTATAATTGATTTAAAAAATCCTATAAATGCCTAAACATAACTTTAAAAGGAAGTAAACCATGAAAATATGACCTAAAATTCTAAAATCACAAAAAAAAAAAATGACCAAAAATTGACCTATAAAATACAAATTTCTACAACCAGGGCGTCATGAATAGAGTTTATTGTATATGATGTAGCAATAAACAAACGACATATGATCAAAATCCAGGTCTTGGTGCTGGATAACGTTTAACTACCTATATTATCATCATTGTTACTTTATTTGTGTTGATCTCAAACGTTAAGCTCTACAGCTACAGATCACCTTTCTTAACGTATGATTACATGAAAATAGATAAACTAAGACTGTCAGATAACTCTCGTAATAACAAATTGGACTCTCTCTAAAACGTTCACAAATATTACAGTGTTGACTTGTTTTAAGTTTTTTTAGAACTTCCCTGTGTTTTCACAATTTTATATATAGGCATGTGGCAACCCTGCTTTTTGTCGCTCTCACAAACAAATGTTGTTAACATACTGATAGGGTCTGACGAGATACATCTGAGGGTGAGCAAAGATTAGGACTTCACTTAGAAAAAAATTTGAGCTTTCAAAATTATGAAGTTTCACCAATAAAATTGTTGTCAGTCAAAATGTCCGATTCATGGTCGATCCTTGCCATTCTGAGCTGTTATTATAAAAACTACATACTAATAAGGAAACAATATGAATTAATTTAATTTTAAATTGTGTTAGTAATTTAATTCATATGAATAAAACAAAAGTATTACAAACAAATGTGCGATAGAAGAGTTTCTGATTGATTTTAGCCCTTAAAGTAATATTGGGCTAAATAGTCAAACTATAATATTTTTTTCAAACATAAAACAACCAGGCCCTAAAGAAAAATTCCAAAACTTCAATTTGGCCTCGAGCACTATGTATATAGATAGTTTTATGAGAGTTTGTTTCAAAATGAAAAAGTGGGCCCGGCCGGCACTCTCATGAAATATATACTTTGAGCACTTTTATTTCTAACACCGTTGCAAAAGGTACAGAAAACTATAAAAAATAAATTCTGGAATCATTTGGTTGGTCTACCCCTGAAACTGTGTTTCCACAGAGGATCTCGGTTCAATTCATGGCGGGCATCGAAAAAAATGGTTTGTTAATACTTTTAGTAACAAAGTGCACTAAAGTTATTAATAAACTTAAACTGTGACTCCAAGACATTATCTTTTGAAATATCAACGAGTTGTAACTTATTTAAAAAAAAAGATACTAAGTGAGTCATATAAAGTTATTACAAGTCTCGTCAGTCGCCAAACTAGCCCTGAGCCGCAGAGCTGTGCGTATCCTCCTCGGTGCTGGCGTTATGCCAGATTAGACGCTCCTGGTAGAACTCTATCACCACCTGGGGACACTTGACATTGGCGATCTTGGCCGGGACCAGATCGGCTTCGTCTGTATTGGCCCACTTCATCAAGAACATGAGTTCCCCACTAGAGTCCGTCGCTCCGATGATGCGCTCCGGTTGGAGGTTGCGTTCAAAACCCTTGGGTTTGCCCTCCTCCTTCTTCGCTGTCTTGCTGGGCCTTGCGTCCGCCCCTTGGGCCGTGACGCCCGACTTGCGCTTCTTCGAGTCATCCTTTTTAGGGTCTTTCTTCTTGCGGTTTTCCTCGAATGCCGAGATCAGCTCTGGGCAGTCCAAGTTGTCCTCTGGTTCCCACGTATTGTCTTCGTCCGAGTAACCTTTCCACTTGAGGAAGTACTCTACCTTATCTGAAACACGAACAGGTGTGGTAAGAGTGGAGGCACCCCGTATCAATGGTACGAGTGGAGGCATTCCGTACTAACGGTAAGAGTGGAGGCATTCTGTACTAACGGTAGGAGTGGAGGCCCCCCGTATCAAAGGTACGAGTGGAGGCACCCCGTATCAATGGTAACGAGTGGAGGCATTCCGTACTAACGGTAAGAGTGGAGGCATTCCATACTAACGGTAGGAGTGGAGGCATTCCATACTAACGGTAGGAGTGGAGGCATTCCATATCAATGGTAAGAGTGGAGGCATTCTGTACTAATGGTAAGAGTGGAGGCACCCCGTACTAATGGTAAGAGTGGAGGCACCCCGTATCAACGGTAAGAGTGGAGGCATTCTGTACTAACGGTAAAAGTGGAGGCACCCCATATTAATGGTAAGAGTGGAGGCACCCCATATTAATGGTAAGAGTGGAGGTATTCTGTAATAATGGTAAGTGTGGAGGTATTCTGTAATAATGGTAAGTGTGAAGGCACCCCGTACTAATGGTAAGAGTGGAGGCACCCTGTATCAATGGTAAGAGTAGGAGGCACCCCGTATCAATGGTAAGAGTGGAGGCACCCTGTATCAATGGTAAGAGTGGAGGCACCCTGTATCAATGGTAAGAGTGGAGGCACCCCATACTAATGGTAAGAGTGGAGGCACCCCATACTTATAGTAAGAGTGGAGGCACCCCATATTAATGGTAAGAGTGGAGGCATCCCATATTAATGGTAAGAGTGGAGGTATTCTGTAATAATGGTAAGAGTGAAGGCACCCCGTACTAATGGTAAGAGTGGAGGAACCCCGTATCAATGGTTAGAGTGGAGGCACCCCATAATAATGGTAAGAGTGGAGGCATCCCATATTAATGGTAAGAGTGGAGGCATCCCATATTAATGGTAAGAGTGGAGGTATTCTGCAATAATGGTAAGAGTGGAGGCAACCCCATATTAATGGTAAGAGTGGAGACATCCCATATTAATGGTAAGAGTGGAGGCACCCTGTATCAATGGTAAGAGTGGAGGCACCCTGTATCAATGGTAAGAGTGGAGGCACCCTGTATCAAATGGTATACACACTTTGCTCTCACACAACAGATGAATTTCTTGAAAATGACTAACTAATATTGTCTTATTCCAAACAAAAACACCCTCCCATATCCACTAACGATTTAACTCACACAAGGCTGGATTAGAACTGACCCTAACACCGAGTAAAGTGGAAAAACCAACCAGAATTCATCCACCCAAAGTTAACTATTAAAATAAAGTAGCTTAATATATATTTTAAGGCTAAATTATTATTATTATTAGCACCACGTCTTACTACCCGTTCGGGTTGTACGCACTTACGCTAATGTGTAATGGTAGGGTGATTGTGAGATGAAATGGAGGACCTACAGTTTAACGTGGAATCCGAACCACGGTGGAGGCCTGGCATTCCCCACATTCACAAGATGTCTTGTCAGAGGTGAAGGAAGGGCTTGGTAACCAGATAAATCTGTGCCGGGACCGAGGTTAAGGCTAAATAATGTAAGTTATGTGTATATTAAAGTTCCAACCCAACCTAACCTTTATTACAGCAACTAACCAATATGGCTGACATGACCTAATCTTGTCACTGTCCTATTTGATAATATTCACCAAATAAACCATTCGACTTAGCTAAGTAGTATAATATTACCTAGAACATATTCTAAAGGATCACGACGAGAATGTTAACATTAGGTTTTATTAAGTTGTCTAAATGTTGAAAAAATAAATTAATTTTAGGTAGGCCTAAATATAATGACAGCAGTCTATCATCGGATTGCCGTTTCCTTGTGTGTATAAAGATAGGCCTAGTATTAAACTTGTAATAGTTTGCTATCTTGAGTGAGATACTGTTTTTACGATAGATTGTTTCCCCGTCATTCCCAGAGGCGCAGCGGCACACTCGGAAGATAATTGAGACACCACCAAAAACGACTATAACCTTTTAGTCAAGGTCAATACAACGTTCAAGTACACTTGGCTTTAATGGCGTGTCTACATAGTGTCGTACCTGCTTGTCGTGTCGTATAATTTCAACCAATAGGAATTAATAAAACATAAGCGGTCGAAACATAATAAATATACCAGACTGTTACAGTCTAATACAAATATGTAGTTAGAACTGTTTTCAATGTAACGATTCTTTTCTGTTGTAAATAAGAGGATAAATGACTCGACAGGTTCAAAAAGTCATAATATTAATATTTTCAAATGATTAAATATTTATATATATTTCCATGAAAAAGGTTTTTGTCCTAGATTATTTTTAAAATATTCACTTTAACTGATTTTAGTAGTGCAACCATATTTGTTTGTTGATTGGCTGAACACTAGGGCTGTGTCCGAATAGTCGACTTCACGCGCCGTCGACCCTTGACGTTCACTTGATAGTTGCATTAGCAATCACATGACCAAGTGCAGATCCGTCCGAATAGTCACCAAGTGTGGTAATGCGCTCCTCACACGCCTTTGTTTGATCGGCAATTTCGTCTGCTAGAGATAGAGCTCGTAGGGAAATGTGATCTCTGATAACGTACGTTAAATATACCGGTGGTTTTGTAGTGTTGTAGTGTTGTAGTGTTGTATTATGTTGTGTTGTGTTGGATAGTTAGGATAATTTGTCAGGTGCAGTGAAAATTATTATTATTATCATTATTATTATTAGCACCGCGTCTTACTACCTGTTTGGGTTGTACGCACTTGCGCTAATGTGTAATGGTAGGGTGATTGTGAGATGAAATGAAGGACCTACAGTTTAACGTGGATCCGAACCACGGTGGAGGCCCGGCATTCCCCACATTCACAAGATTTCTTGTCAGAGGTGAAGGAAGGGTTTGGTAATCAGATAAATCTGTGCCGGGACCGAGGATTGAACTCCAGACCCCCAGGTCAGAGGTCTGACACCTTACCCCTAGACCACCAGGTCTCCTGCAATAAAAATAAGTCACCACAAATCTGTAAAGTGGCCTACGGTAATTCGGGCTGATAGATGTAATAGATGGCATTTAAAATAGTTTCTAAGATCATTGGTAGGAAGCAGCACCACCGACTCACGGGTATGAAAAGGATATTTTGCCGTCCAAATAGTCTGTTGCAGTCTTCGAGCAAAAGTGTGTGTAAAGTGTAAAGTCATCAAGTGTGCATCAAGTCAAGAGTACTTGACTATTCGAATACAGCCAAGGTATTGCAATGCAAGAGATGGATTATGTTCGTCTCCTTCCGACAATTTCGACTTACTACTGCGTTGCGACATTCAATGTTGAAAGTCAAATCATGATTCCGACGATTGGTGTGACTTGATGTAGATGAGCCATACAGGGCACTTGGACGGACTAATTATACACGGTCATTGACCTCCGTATAGCGATTTGACCCTCGTTGATCATTTTGAGTTTTTCATTGGGTTTACTTTATTTGGGTAGTCTATTAAATGTAAATACATTGATAAAATAACATTAGAATTAGGGCTTCTGTATGTGTGGTAGCACAATGAAGAATCGAACAATGGCCGTGTCTGAATAGTCTATCCCCTACGCGCTTGTCCACTTTACTGCACGCTTTAATATAACACGTATCTGGTGCCCCTAAGTACATAGGGTGCATGATAGTTTTCGGACAGCAAAGTACAACTAGAGCCATCTGGTGGCTAGTTCAGAAACATGCATTTCCATGGTTACCATATTCAATTTTGATAGTGTTTTGTTAATGGCATCAATGGTGGCATATTTTTCAAGGCGCAAATTCATATTTATCATTTATCTTCCTTAATTTTATGAACATATATATATATATATTGCCCTAGTTAATTTACTTATATCTGTAAAGTATTATTCTCAAACAAATTTTAGTGAAGATCTTTTAACTCATAAATAAATTTCCTTTTGAGAGAGATTTTAACACTAGAGATAGAGATTTAACCATTTAACATCATGTATATAAACAAAGAACCAACCATACTAGTTTTATATAACAGTATGTGAATGTTTTATTCCATTTTCACAAAATATATAATACTTTCATTCAATATAAAAAGCTTGTTTAACTAAAGTGCGCGATAAGGGGTGCGATTGCACACTTTAAGAAGATTCAGACACCATACAAAATCAATTCCCGCCTTTAAGCCGACGCTATTGCACTTTAAAGTGCACATGGCTTCCAAGGGTCCTTAGCCGGACTATTCAGACACGGCCATTTATGGATATGATTAAAATGATTGAGAATATGTGTTCGTATAGAATTAAGCTTTCTTAAGGATATGAATGAGGTTATATAGCTTAAATGTGGAATATAATATAAAGGCGAGAAACATTTTTTCGTTATGAGCTTACCATTTTTAATACGGCGGTCCAAAATCTTTTCAACCGAATACTCTTCCTCACCCTCCGAGGAAGGATCAGCTGGCACACTTGAATCTTTTTTCTTACTCATACTTATAAAAATATATACTAAAACAAATTACTAAACTATTTAATACAAAAATAACGCCAATTACGTTAAGCGTATAGATATTTTAGGTAATGCAAAGTTTACAGGCATACCAACAACATTCAACAGCAACTATGGATGAATGAAGATCGTACGCTATCGATATTTTTCAAACATCGATGTTGAAAATCCAATTATTCTACTATCAATTTTTGTTGGTAAGTGGTTTGGTCAAATGCATGCTTTGCACCGATGTGCAAAGAACCGATATTAAATAATCTCAGTTTACGATGAATTGTAAATTTGTGAAGTGAATATTATGGATTACTTAGTTTATTTTACAAATCGTATTTTCATTATGTATATTTATGATAGCGATTAAAAAATAATTTTGGGTTTTTATAGTCATTAAAAAATAAAAATTTCATTTAATCAATATATTTAATTTATTTGAAATAAAAATAATAATTTTTTAATTTTTATAATAAAATATCAATGTTTTGTCTAGATCCATGTTTTACTACTCATGTTTTTCATTCCATTTCCACCAACATCTTTATTGCTTACGTTCAATAGAATTGTTATTGAAAGTTCGTGCTTCAATACCAAGAAGTGACCCTTCGCCACGTGTCTACCTTACAAGTATTCGTGGTATTTGAGGGGGAGGGAGTGCTAAAGCTACTCAACTGTCCATCACCCAGCACACTAGTTGGTATATCAGCTGGACGCTGCGAGTATTAATGGATTATTCCGCAACGTGGGGGCCAAAAGGACTCCATAGAGATTATCAAATACCTACAAGCTACTGTGTTGTTTCAATTTATTTGCCAGGGCTATAATCTGGAACATCTGCCTGACTTTGGGAACTGTCTTAGGGGCTCCACCTTACTGTTGTGGGTGGTTATCCTACATTTTTAGAAATATAAATAAGTCTAAATGCCGTAGACTTTGCCCACTTTTCAGCTTTGCGACCCAAATTCGTGTTCTTCGTAAGTTAATTTTGAAGGACCAAAAATCGTCATACAAATGGAACAGTTCAGAGATGCTTTTGTTTTGTTTGAGTGTTTGTTTGTAAAACATCCTGTTCGAAAAAAAATCATAAAGGGGGTGGGCAAAGTCACCTACCATAGAGGGATTACTTTGTCCATTACCCATTAGGCTACGTTTTTTACATAATTCATCTTTGGGCAATGAAACCCTAACGAGATGTTAAATAAACCAGTTTATTTTTTCTTATATCTCTTTAATATTTTTTTCTACAAAATTTTATTGCTACATAAATTTTAGTTATTTCGGCTGCACCAACAAAAATACAAGGACATTATAAAAATTATGAAGAACGCTTAAAAAATCGATATGTTGATTAATACCAAAATAAGAGTGACACAATATACTAATTAAAACATAAATTTCCTCATAGATTAATACAATAATACTGTTTTGTGAAGCTTTAGTGAAAATGAAAGAAAGACACTGCCAATCCTTTATAAGAAACATAACCAGCTGGAGCTATGTCTAAAATATACGTATTGATGGATGTTAGAAAAGATTCTAAATACTAAACACATCTAGAACTCTCAAAAGTGCTTTTTATGGTACCAAAGTCCCCTAATTTGTACTTGTACCTTAATTTTGATACTGTTTGAACCATAAATAAAGCCATATATATTTATATATTGTTCATCAATTTCGGGGAGGGGGAGGGTTGACTCCCCTTAACTAAGGCCTTGACTTGGATATATGACTGGCGATATTATTACTATGTAACTACTTTTAGCTGAAAAACTCCATCCACCTTCTAATACCCCGTCATACAAATGGTGCAATTCCAGCCAGGCTTCACGGGATGTTAAGATTCACATAATCTTTTGAAGAGTATCTTCACCCATATTGGTTGTGCGTATGAGGAGAGCAATACTATCTGCCGTCATAAACCAGGCAATTTCTTCTGATCCGTCATTTTCTAACAATGGTGTAGGCTTCATCAGCTTTTCATATACCTACTTTTATGCCGTTTGCTACACCTAGTAAAAGGATGAATGCCTTGCACTTTCATATGGACCAGTTTGTTTATATTTTATAATTAGAAAACGTTTAGTGGTTTTCAATTTTCTTAGCAATAGACTTACGCTCACTGGACTAGTAGAATTGAATCACTTTCTGCAGAAACCAAATTCATTAATTTGTACGCACTTCACCATAGGTATGAGATTAAACACTCCGTTTAGTTAGAAACATGTCTAGTCCAATAGCCTGTCAAGTTTATTCAATAGACAGTGGGAATCATTACCTCCTCAGACATATACATATTATTACATTAGCCACAACAAAAAATATCCGTCATATTACAAAAATAATAATAAAAATGCATGGTTTGTATTAAGCCAAGGAGTACATGAAATATAGCAACATAAATTATTCTAATGTTTTCACTAATAGTTAAAGTATTACTCACTAACTTTAACACAAACTTCCATCTCATGAAGATTCATCTGTGATGCCCTTTTGATGTTAGTTTTTAAAAACGCCATTTCTTGAAAATATGTCCTCAAATATCATACTATGAAAAGGATTGCAATATAGATGTACATCCTTTTAAATCAGTATGCGGTCTTCAGGGTCACCACAAAGTTTTGTAATTAAAATAACTTATCTGCCCTACATTATTTGAGCCCGTGTAGTAATTCAAAGAATAATTACATCGCAAGAACTTATTTATTAGTTTGTTGATACATTTTATTTAAGCATAGCAACGGTAGCAAGAAGAGTAAACAACATCATAGAGGAATAAAAACAATCATGACAGTATCTAGGATTAACATATAATAAAGTGCGCACAAGTCTTTGGCGAGTGATTAAATGTTCATTGTTTTGTCTTATTCCAACACTCCCCCTCACTCGTCAAAGTCGTTGTCCAAGCCCAAGAGCTTTACTTCTTTCTAGCTCCCCATTGGCTTTATATTTATTCTTTAATACCATTCTACTACCTATCACATTGTCACCATCTTCTCGATCTACAATTTCCCAAGTTTCATTTTTTAAGTGAGATTTTATTTCTTCTTTCATAGCCTTTTTGCCATGCTTCTCCATCACCTCCTTTTAATGCATTTTTAACATCACAATAGACTGACACATCATAATCTGACATCCAAATTGGAGGTTTCCTGTTGCGTTTTGGTCTTGAATGTACTTGATCTTCAGCTGGATCTTGCTCTTCTTGGTCTGAGAGTTCTACGAGGTCTTGAACTGGAACAGATGGAGTTGGAAGAGTTATTTCATCAACATTTTCTTCATTAATAACTTCTTTATTGTTCTCATTATGTTGATCATCTATTACTATAATGTTTTCTCCTCTTCTCTCCTTTGAGTCATAGAATTTTTTGTTCAAAACTCTGACATCTCTTGTGATTTTGATTTTCCTTTCGTTGGGCATCCATATTCTATAAGCTTTAGAGATTTCAGAGTATCCGACAAAAATCCCTTCATCTGCTCTGGAAGTAAACTTTCCTTTGCCAGGTTTTTTGTCCAAAACGAAGGTTTTGTTGCCAAATACATGAAGATGTCGAACCGATGGAACTCTTCCTACCCATTTCCGAAAAGGAGTTTCACCTTTAAGGGTCCTTGAGGGAGACCTATTACGCAGGTAGTTTGCTGTGTGAATTGCCTCAGCCCAAAATGACGGGGGGACGTTTGACTCCAACATGAGACATCGGGCTTTATCAAGTAGGGTTCTATTCATCCTCTCAGATAACCCATTTTGTTGAGGGGTATACGGTGTAGACAGCCGCCTCTGAATTCCGCATTCTTTTAGAAAACTCTCAAAGTATTTGTTGCAGTATTCTGAGGTTTCATTATCAGATTGCAGAAATTTAATTTTGTTTTCTGTAAAATTCTCAACCTCGTTTTTATATGTTTTGAAAACTTCTAGAACTTCATTTTTATGTTTTAAAAAATAAACTCGGCTGTAGCGTGTTTTCTCGTCCGTAAAGGTTACAAAATATCTTGAACCGCCAGGGGATTCAACACGCATGGGGCCACAAACATCCGAATGCACTATTTCCAAAACTTTGAGGTTTTCTGGAACTTCTCTTGTAGAAAAGGGAGCTCGGGTCAATTTTCCTTTAATGCATACCTCACAATCACTCAGCGTATCACCCTTTTTGAAATCTAAGCCTTCCAATGTTTCATTTTTGCATGCCAACCTTAAATCTACTTCATTTAAGTGAGCTAGTTTTTTATGCCATTTTTCTATTGCATGTTCTTCGTGCGCTTTATTTGTTACTTCTACAGACTTAGAATTAACATAATATAGCCCATTTGACTTCTTAGCTTCTAGTACTACATTGCCTTGAGGATCTGTTACTAATGCTTTGTTCTTTTTGAACAGGACATCGAACCCTTTATCAGTCACTTTAGATACTGATAGTAAATTTGTGGTCAGATTTGGTACAAATAATGTGTTAGGCAAATTAATTTTGTTCGAATCTTTCATTTCGATTTTAACTAGGCCAGTCCCAATAATAGAAGCTGTATGATTCTTAGATGCCAGTTTAAGAGTCCCATGTTCAGGGGTTTCAACAAAGTCCTGAAAACTGTCTTTATTTCCACACATATGTGAACTGCATCCGCTGTCAATGCACCATGATGAACTTTCAGACTCACCTGAATTAGAAGAAAGGCACTGTTCTTCCACTTTGAAAGTTGACTCCCCCTTTTTATTGTTGCTCCAACAGTTCACGGCCTTATGACCGATCCGTCCACATTTATGGCATTTATATTTAAATTGCGAGGTTGAGGGAACATTAGTAGGTTTTTGAAAATAATTTGAACGATCTTTGTTCTTTGATTTTTTAATATTTTTTCCGAAAAAAGCATCCTCCAAGGTCATACTATCATTTTTGCTTCTGGCTTCAAACTCTTCAATTATTTTGATTCTTAAGTCCTCTGGGGTAGGCAAGTTATCCCTGGACTCAATTGCTACCCTAAAATTTTCAAAGGATTTAGATAAGCTATAAAGCATCATTATGCTTAAAAGATCGGGATTTATACTGATTTCCAACTCTTCAAGCCTATCAACAGCGTCAGTGAATTTATTTAAATGATTACGGACGTCGTCACCCTCATTCATTTTCTGAAGGATCAATTGTTTCAATAAAGTGGCTTTTCTAGCGGGACCTTTACTTTGGTAAAGTTTTGATAATGTATCCCACACATCTTTTGAAAATTTACAGTTCTTAATATGTCTAAGTTCACTGGGCGATATAATTAAGGTAAGATCTGACCTTGCATTGAGATCTTGTTCCTTCCATTTCATTATATCAGCATCATTGGTTGTGGAGCATTTTTCTTGACCAGAAACATATTTCCATAATCCATTTCTTATCAAAACTGCTTGTGCTTGAAGCTTCCAAGTATCGTAGTTATCCTTTTTAAGTGGCTCGATACGATAGTTTACAAAATTTGCCATGACAAAAAATTATTGTTTAACTAGCAGCGCGAACTAGAACACTTTCACAATCAACGAGCACAACTTAATACTTTCATTTAAACTACAATAACTTACAGCAATTTTAGAATCAGTTACTTCATTTATTTAGAGCACATGTCTGGGCCTATAACCTGTAGTAATTCAAAGAATAATTACATCGCAAGAACTTATTTATTAGTTTGTTAATACATATTATTTGTGCATAGCAACGGTAGCAAGAAGAGTAAACAACATCATAGAGGAATAAAAACAATCATGACAGTATCTAGGATTAACATATAATAAAGTGCGCACAAGTCTTTGGCGAGTGATTAAATGTTCATTGTTTTGTCTTATTCCAACAGCCCGTACCATGAATTTCTGAATTTCTTGTCCTTTTCAGTTCTTCACCGACGGTCCTACGCCAATACGTCTTTAACCTGCACAGATCTCTCTCTAAAATGTCAGTATAGAAAATTAACAAAAACTAAATTAAGAACTAAATCAAATTTCTGTAATCTAGATTTAGCATTATGTACCAACATAACGCCTAAGAGAATTAAGATAATAAGAATTACTATAGAAAAAATTAAAACTAGAGGTCACAAGAAAGCACATATTATGTATTGACTATTGGCTAGAACTTTAATAAAAGTAAAGTTTTTTTTTGTTTGAACCTTGTTAACACCACCATTTAAGATTCCGAATGGTCTCTGCAGTAGAGTTGATTTTTTCCTCTATTATCTATCTTGTTGCAAATTACAATTTTGTGACGTCATTTTAATTGGTATACTTTCCAAAAAACCATTTGTTAATATAATAGTTCTTTTAATAACATTTACATTGTTTAGAATAGCTTTTAATAAATTATTTTAAATGATTGTGGGTTCTTTCTTTTTACCATTTTGTCAAACGACATGAATAATATCATTCTGACGTCATTTGCTACTTAAGTGCGACACCGGCATTTTGAACAGACAGATTTTGCCTGATCAATTCTTTCAAAAATGGCGTCTGATTTACAGAACAAGAGTCGAATGCAAGTATTTAAGAATAAAGGAAAAGATCAAGATGTAAGTTTTTATGTTTTTTTTTATAAAATAAAGGTCTAGAACACAAAGGTATGCATTTAATTAATTGTTACAGTTCTGATATGTTCATATTGAAATTATACATTATGTAGGTCCCTGAAAATTCTTCACACCCAAGGCCTATTTTAATGATATAAACAGAATTGTTTCCCTTTAAAATCATACATTATCATTAAATATTGGTTTTTATATTTTGTAATAATTTATATTGCTAACTTAATTCAAAAATACATTTTGCTTTTGGTCTGACTTAGTGAGATATGTAAGCCAATGTCTTGGAAGCTGGAAATTGTCATTCACAACATTGTGTTCGTTAGTGTCACATGTTAGAGAAATGTGAAACTAACATGAAGATTGGTTTCATTTTCACTGTTCGTAGCCGACTTTCTCCGTCGTCTTAATTGATAGAATTTTATTTATACCCCTACCAAAATATTTAAAATTTCATATTTTAATTAATTATGAATTATACTTAAAATTAACATATTATAAATATATAATAACACCAGTGATTCCATTGGATTGCCATATTGCTTGAAAATAAAAGGGATAATAGGTAGGTTACTCTTTGAATGCCAGAAACCTGTTTTCTTTGTTAGATAATAAAAATGGTGTTACTATCATTAATCTACATAGCAAAAATACAAGCATACCAATTAAAAGATTGTGCATTTTCTGTTATTAGAAAGCCTCACCTATGTCACAGGAAACTTGTCTTATCTCCATCTTATTATTAGGTGTCCTTTTGTCAGTGAACTTATACCGTCAATGCGCCCTGTCATCTCCCTTCTTCAGCTTCCGGAATTTTCTTCTTTCAAATCATCCAATATTTGAATCCTCCTCCTTCCTACGCTCCTCTTTCCCTCAACCTTCTATGATGTCACGAAGAAGACAACTCATTCATAAATAGGCCTGTATATTCATAAACTCACTTCTTCCATGTAATTATTATTAGTATTTTACTATTTTATCATCTAAAAATGTCTTGAACATTTAAGGATATAACTACATTAATCACAAATGCTACCTTGGAGGCTTATATAAAGGATGCTACAAGAAACTTTATGAATTAGGCCAGGTATAATATATATATATATATATATATAGAGGAATAACAGGAATGGAATAAGCGCAAAATATGGAAACCCTCAAATTAATGCACATTAGTTAAAATGTCTTATTCACAAACATTACTTTCCACGCTTTTAACAAAATAAAAGGTTTGGTTAAGTTGGGATGGACAATTTGGGTTGTCAAAATAGACCACCCATGCTATGGCGTAAACGTAAAGAAGATATTTTAAAGCTTAATTTAGCTACAATTTATTACTTTAAATAAAAATACCAGTAATGTTAAAATTAGTTTGTCGTTTCTCAATAATAATACATAATACCCATTACTCTCAATAAAGTTATAAATAATTGTCAAACTATATAAAATCTGCCCCTATCTATATTTAAAAAATTATTTTCTTCAGAATAAATAATACAAACACCCTTAAGTTGGGGTTGTAGGGGGACGTGATAAAAAGTTTGTCGTTTTTGATGTTTTTTGTACCAAAACATTTTGGTCAAACGAACTAATATGTGTTTCCAGTAGAAACGGAGTTGAATTTTCTTCACGCGGTAATATCATCAGTTGTTGAATATCTGTCAAGGGTGTCCTTGAATTTAACGACGACTTACTCTTAATTTTAAAATATATCATCTAATGCTGGTCCAACACCTTAACTCGGTTGTTAGCATGTCCGCCTACTGAACTAAGGTTCCCCGGTTCGATTCCCGGCATAGCCGAAAATTTATCATTGAAGAAAATGTGGGCTTAATCTTTCACAGTGATGAATTAACGGTCGGGGACTGGATGTTGTGTCAGTCTAGATTACAAGACATATGAAGCTACGACAGGTCTAGCCAGCCGGTGGTGGAAATTTATATGGCTTGAATAAAAAAAACTGACCACAGGCCGGAAACAAATGGATGTAAATTTTTATCTAATGTCGCTATTCTCATGACAGATATCCAACAACTGTTGATATCAACACGTGAAGAAAACTATCGCAGGAGACTGAATGCACACACAAGTATTTTAAAATAGTTTTTACATTAAACATTAAAATGATCCAAATGTTTGTCAAATTTCAGCAATTAAAAACCATAGGTACCTGTTTCATTTTCAATTTTAATTGGAAGTGTTGACATTTTATAGCAAACTTAATTTCAAACTTAATATTAATTAATATACCTATAGAGATAGAGAAGACACGACTAAGGCGGTATGGGCATGCGAGG
>CABEEJ010002125.1:62596-107727 GCA_901482245.1 Timema douglasi
GGGGGGGGGGTAGAAGGCCGAGAGGACCGGGCAATATGGAGGAAGAGAGGTGGAGAGTCTTATGTTCCAAACAGACTCCGTCAGTGCCTGGAAGCTGTTCATGTGGATGTTTATAGGCCCTACCTATTTATAAGGTCCTATTATGTTATTGACGTTATATTTTTTATAGTGGACAGTTTTTATTTCCCCAGCAAAATAACATCTGGATCTTACGGTGTAACAACCTCCCAATAGCGGACACTATGAACGCGTATATATGCACGACAATCTCTTTAGGGTGGAGATGTATTGAAAGCGGCGGTCCACTCGACTATAGGAATGTCGGGAATGCCATTGTCTGTGAAGTGTGAGCAGTCCTACCTTCCCCCTCTAGCCCGGACGTAGTGTCAACTGTGGTACTTCCCACCCTTTCCGAGCCATCAGCGGGGGCTGTCTCGGCAGTCGTGTGTGCGCTTGCAAATACTTATTAAGTAGAGAAACCTACTATTCACATTTAACTGTATTGGCCAATTCTGTGTGTTATGCAATCTGTGCAGTAAACTATGCAAGATATTTATTCACTTGTGAAAATAATAAAAATTATTAAATTCAAAATAACAGACAGGTATTAATAACGAAAATTTTGTTGATCTCGGAATGTGTTTGCTATTAAGAAATTCAGGGCTGCCATGAGCCGAGAAAACTCGGGGAGAAAGCACGAGAAGTTCGCTAAATCTAGAAAAAAAATACTGTAATATTTGTTAATTTGTGGCATTTAATTGAAATCCTACAATATCAGGTTTTTGTGTGGACGAAAAAATGAGCTGAGAAATAAAGCGCGCTGATTCAAACATGTAAGAGCTGTTAAGTGACAGAAATTGTATTTCCCCGTCAAGCCGAAACTATTCGGTTTTAGACACGTTACAGGATTTCACACTAGTCAGTTTGAGGAAAAATGAAATTCTATCAAACACTAACTCATTTCTTCAAGCTATGCCGTCCGGAAGAGACAAGACGATGTGGGGAGAGTAAAACAGTGCCATCTCTGGAGGTTTCACTGTACTACCCTTTCTCCCCCTCCCTCTTTACGTTCGTTAATTAACTCCACTAGGGGTGCGTTATACAGAGTCACTCGCTACTTAGAACAGATATATATGGTCAATAATACAGTAACCCACCTCGGTGGCGTAGTCGGCTAACACGCTTGTCGTGTTGAGCTCCTCGACTGCTGAGGACGGAGAGATCGAGGTTCGAGTCTCGGTCGGGTGAACTGGGGGCGGTTTTTCCTAAATGCTTTTCCACCCTACCTCCACGCAAATGCCGGTTCACTTCCTCTGATTCATCCTTCCCTATTCCTAATCCATTAGAGGAATTAGTACTTAAAGCGTATAACCCGAACAGGTAGTAAGACGCAATGCTAAATATTATTATTATTATTCAACCGCACGGTTTGGATGAAAGACAAATCGACACTCAGCATCGAGCCGGTGCAACTGAGACCAACTCAATATTAATTCAAAGTCTGAGGGTTTAATTCCCTGCCACAAATCCTGGAAGGGATTAGTTATTCATATAAAAATACAACTTAAATCTTACCCTAACTAACTTGTTCACTTATATTAATTAAAACAATGAGCTCTTATGTGAGTTGACATTTGTGTTTCAGGAGATGAGACGGCGGAGAAACGAGGTAACGGTAGAGCTGCGCAAAAATAAGCGCGAAGAGACGCTCCAGAAGAGGAGGAATGTACCAGTGACTGACTCCACAGGTGGACATATTCTTCGTTAAACATCTAAAATATAACATTCATCCACAGTTATCAAACTTAACTCCCCACATTTCTTAATATAACATTTCACCGCACTCCACTCCATCGTACTCCTCCACACTTCACCATAGCAAATTCAAAATTATACCCTTATATATACTTTTTTTAAACAAATTTACAGAGGGCCCCAAATATTTAAAACTTGTAAAGAAGGCCTAATATATTAAAATGTTGATGTTTACTAATTCAGGGTGTCTACCATCAAGGAAAACGGGAATTAGCCGGGGATTTGAAGTGATCAGGAAAAAACGGGAATAAGTCGGGAATTTGATAAATCGTAATAAAAGTCCGGGAAAATTATGTCACTTTTGTGTTTGTAGCTGTGTAATATATTTTTAATTCCTAGAAACCATTTTAATTCAAATGTTAAAACTTATTATTATTATTTTAAAAAAGATAAATAGAAAAACAAGGGTGGAGGTGGTGGGGGGGAGGGGGGAGTTAGAAGGAAGTGACATACTTTTTTAGTCGGGAATTTTAGGAAATGATCAGGGTAAATCAGGGAAAAGGTCGGGGAGTTCATTGGTCAAGTTTAGTAGACACCATGTAATTGCTAGCATTTAAAACAAATTCAGGACCAATGTAATATTCTGCCTCGAAAACTCGCCATCTCAACGTCGTGTATCTCAATATTCGAGTTAACACTTACATGTGTTCTAATTTAATTTACGTAATAGAATGGAAAATCAAATGTGTAATTGTTAGTTTTATTTATGAAAGAATAATAAACAATTAAAGAACAAAGAGCACATGAAGAGAATGTTCATTTATTATACACAACAGTAATTTTATGTTTTCAGATGAAGATGACATTGAACGAAGTTTAGCGACCACAAATTTGGAGCAGCTGGTGGCAAACGCAGCCAGCGACAATCCCCCGGTGCAGCTCAACGCCGTTCAATCGGCTCGTAAACTCTTGTCTTCAGATCGGAACCCGCCAATAGACGCGCTCATAGAAAGTGGAATTCTCCCTATCCTTGTGAGATGTCTCGAGTGCCATGACAAGTGAGTAGAGTGCACAGTTACGTCGTCATGGTCAATAAGTTTCCGTCTTAGAGCCCCATGAGGACCTGTCTAACCTTGTTTCAGTCCCTCCCTGCAGTTCGAAGCAGCCTGGGCACTCACCAACATTGCGAGCGGGACGTCCATGCAGACTCAGGCTGTGGTTGCAGCGGGCGCTGTGCCCCTCTTCTTGTCCCTCCTACTATCCACTCACCAGAACGTCTGTGAGCAGGCTGTCTGGGCGCTCGGTGAGAACACTTATATCTTAACTACATTAGCACCGTGGCTTCTTTGGTGCCGACTGACGGCTCACAGCTGACTTCTGACAGCTGCTAAACACATGTTTTTGCAGATCATATGGTCCGGCGTAGCGATACATAGTTTGGTCTGGTAACTTTTCAAAGCCATTGGCTGTCAGCCAGCACCAAAGAAGCCATGGGGCTATTATAGGTCTGTGGAGTCGGCCTTCAAAATCAAAACTTCAAAACTTTTAAAATTATAACAACATGTGGTAAATATATCATTTTAATTTTATACTTTTTCTATTTACTTTAGTAAGTGTGGCAATGGACTTTACGTGTTCCTAATGACATAGAATAAGTAATAATTTGATGACAACTTATTCCAAGAAAAGATTGTGTCTACTCTTTATGTTGTTTTTATTCTTAGTAGGTAGGTTGAATTTTGTTTACTCGAAGGAACCACAATAATTTAAGCTCGCATAGCCTTCCTGCTTGTTAGTTACCTAAGCTGGTGGTTTGCTGCTTATTGGAGAAGGGGATGTAGGGGGTGGATTGGAGCCATTGTCTTAATTTCTGCTCACTACTGAGCGTATGAAAAAATCTACAACTCGACAATTGCGAAAACATTCAACGATTCATCGTTGCTACTTTGGAATACAATGCGACTGTGTTTATCTAATTTATCTCTGATGCAGCATGCTACATGATAAAGGTGAGAAAGGGATTAAAAATACTTTGCACAAAGATGGTTCATTTAACTTGTTTGAAACATGGCGTGCATTGTGTTGCAGAAATTTTGCCATCATTATATCCTGAAGTGAATCGAGTAATTTTAAATGTGAAGAAGGTTTTTTTGAAGGCACCAAACTGAACGGCATTGTTAAAACTTTAAAATGAACGGGTGACAAACATTGTTCATCAAACGGGTAGCTATCGGTGACAGTCCACCCTCTCCTGACCTTGTTACTCTGTTACAGGTAACATCATCGGTGATGGCCCCCAGCTGAGAGACTATGTCATCAATCTAGGAGTGGTCCACCCTCTCCTGACCTTCATCAAACCTGAGATTCCTATCAGCTTCCTGAGGAACGTGACCTGGGTGATTGTGAACCTGTGTAGGAACAAAGATCCCCCGCCACCGGTCCAAACCATCCGAGAGATCCTGCCGGCTCTCAATCTCCTCATCCACCATCAAGACATTAACGTGAGTCACTTGGACTGGAATGTCGTCTTTAGACCAATTCCTTTGACATATTAAATTCAATACAAATAATATAGATCGTAGCGTGTGGATAGAATCTTTTACTGAAACAGTAACATTTTGGACAAATATTGAATAATATAAATTATATGATTAATTTTACTATGTTCTTGTTATTAGTTGATCTCTTTTAAAAATAGTGTTTTATATTTAACTACCTATTAAAAGAGTGCATGTTTTTTACTCACCCTTCTTTTTTAACACCTCTTAAAGGCTAAATACGTTTAAACACCTTAGATATTCTTTAGGACCAAAACCCCTTAAACGCTCCCAAGGCTGGTCACCCTTTAAATATTCCCTATCTTTGACACCCCTTTAAGGTTCTTTGTTTAACACCCTTGTAATCTCTACTATTTATTTTGATGCTCATAAATAGTTGACCTTTGCAAGCTACTTCCTCCCCCTTCATTTCTATGATATATCTCTGTCCTACTCTAAATCTTTCAAGCTCTCTCTCTAGCTGAACCCAACAAATGACTTGATAGAGAGCGCGTTGGCTCATAGCTTGCCAACTTGTTTATTTCAGCACAAGCAGTAAAAATCCCCCGACCCCTCCACGTTTGCTTTTAACTTCCCTTGAATCTTCCCCAGTGTTAGCTTCCCTTGAATCTTCCCCAGTGTTAGCTTCCCTTGAATCTCCCCAGTGTTAGCTTCCCTTGAATCTCCCCAGTGTTAGCTTCCCTTGAATCATCTCCAGTGTTAGCTTCCCTTGAATCATCCCCAGTTTTAGCTTCCCTTGAATCTTCCCCAAGTGTTAGCTTCCCTTGAATCTTCCCCATTGTTAGCTTCCCTTGAATCTTCCCCATTGTTAGCTTCCCTTGAGTCTTCCCCAGTGTTAGCTTCCCTTGAGTCTTCCCCAGTGTTAGCTTCCCTTGAATATTCCCCAGTGTTAGCTTCCCTTGAATATTCCTCAGTGTTAGCTTCCCTTGAATATTCCTCAGTGTTAGCTTCCCTTGAATCTTCCCCAGTGTTAGCTTCCCTTGAATCTTCCCCAGTGTTAGCTTCCCTTGAATCTTCCCCAGTGTTAGCTTCCCTTGAATCTTCCCCAGTGTTAGCTTCCCTTGAATCTTCCCCAGTGTTAGCTTCCCTTGAATCTTCCCCAGTGTTAGCTTCCCTTGAATCTTCCCCAGTGTTTGCTTCCCTTGAATCTTCCCCAGTGTTTGCTTCCCTTGAATCTTCCCCAGTGTTTGCTTCCCTTGAATCTTCCCCAGTGTTTGCTTCCCTTGAATCTTCCCCAGTGTTTGCTTCCCTTGAATCTTCCCCAGTGTTTGCTTCCCTTGAATCTTCCCCAGTGTTTGCTTCCCTTGAATCTTCCCCAGTGTTTGCTTCCCTTGAATCTTCCCCAGTGTTTGCTTCCCTTGAATCTTCCCCAGTGTTTGCTTCCCTTGAATCTTCCCCAGTGTTTGCTTCCCTTGAATCTTCCCCAGTGTTTGCTTCCCTTGAATCTTCCCCAGTGTTTGCTTCCCTTGAATCTTCCCCAGTGTTTGCTTCCCTTGAATCTTCCCCAGTGTTTGCTTCCCTTGAATCTTCCCCAGTGTTTGCTTCCCTTGAATCTTCCCCAGTGTTTGCTTCCCTTGAATCTTCCCCAGTGTTTGCTTCCCTTGAATCTTCCCCAGTGTTTGCTTCCCTTGAATCTTCCCCAGTGTTTGCTTCCCTTGAATCTTCCCCAGTGTTTGCTTCCCTTGAATCTTCCCCAGTGTTTGCTTCCCTTGTATCTTCCCCAGTGTTTGCTTCCCTTGTATCTTCCCCAGTGTTTGCTTCCCTTGTATCTTCCCCAGTGTTTGCTTCCCTTGAATCTTCCCCAGTGTTAGCTTCCCTTGAATCATCCCCAGTGTTAGCTTCCCTTGAATCATCTCCAGTGTTAGCTTCCCTTGAATCTTCCCCAGCTGTAACTTTTCACAATCTCTGCAACACAATTTCTCTCTCAACGACTTGTCTTTTCTCAACACCTCCATACCCCCTCTCCCCGCTTCTCATATCCTCTTGTATTTTTTTTAGCGTTATGTTCTACAACCACTTGAGGCTATGCCTATGTACTAATTGCTCTGAGGCACTAGGGATGAGGTTACCTGCATTTGCATGGAGGGAGAGTGGAAATAACCAAACTCACACTACACCCAACCGGGATTGAACCTTGATCTCCCCCTCATCAGCAGTCTAGTCTATTGCGAGAGTTACACCTGAGACCATGGCGCCACCGAAGTGGGTCATGCCCCTCCTAGCAACAGAACAAGAGCTTCAGAAGTAATAAATCGTTACCAGTCCTAAAAATATTATTCTATGATACAGAGTCATTGAAAAGGGTGTTGGGATTGAATAATGAAACTAATTGAACAATTCAAGATGTAATAATTTTAACCACGGATTGGCCTAGATAACCTAAATAAAATGAAACATTGAAAGGATAGAAGGGCAAGACCTGTAGTTTTCTGTTACGTGTGTAGGCCTTGCCCTTGTTCAACTTAATACAGTCGTTTGGCGTCATTTTCCCCTTGTTTAGATAAAGTAAATATTAATATTCAAAATGTCGAAGCTTTGCATACGCACACAGGCTTTAATACAATCTTCCTACACTCATAGTCTATTTAATCAACATTTTCTTCCTATTTCATATTAACTTTTTGATTTATAACTTTCATTTTTGTGAAAATGAATATGAATGCAAACAATTAACTAGGGTCTCTCTCCTTGTTAAAAGGGACTAGTGGCTCTATCCCTATATTTCCTATAACCTCGTTTTGTTCTAGATCCTGGTAGACACGGTGTGGGCGCTCAGCTATTTGACAGACGGGGGTAACGAACAGATCCAGATGGTGATAGACAGCGGAGTAGTCCCCAAACTTATACCACTTCTTTCGCACAAAGAAGTGAAGGTAAGCCGCTGTCGTCGATGCACGTTGGCTTGTAGGTGTCGATACCGAACCGAAACTAATCCTTGTTTGTGTGGTCAGGTCCAAACAGCAGCCCTGCGAGCTGTTGGCAACATTGTGACGGGCACGGATGAGCAGACACAAGTCGTTCTCAACTGCGACGCCTTGTCGCACTTTCCCGCGCTACTCACACATCAGAAGGAGAAGATTTGCAAGGTAGATAACAAAGAATCTGAGACGGTAAAGATAAGTACAGTGTAGAGGAATGTTGGTAACAGTGGTGAGTGGTGTGTTACAGGAAGCTGTGTGGTTCTTGTCCAACATCACGGCGGGGAACCAGCAGCAGGTCCAGGCCGTCATTGACACGGAGCTGCTTCCGAAGATTATCAGGAACTTGAGCAAGGTAGCAAATGGGGCTGGGACTTTGAATGCACGTACCTAAATTAGACCAAATAATATTTATGCAATTAAAAACCTTGAACAACTAAACTGTTGTATTCTGCCGAATAAAGATTTACAAATATCTGGTTGAGAAGTAATAGTTACCCCTCACAACGCAGCCCTCTCACCAGGAATGTGTATTTTACAACCAGACAAGCAAAGAGGATACAAAGTTCATGGCCTACATTAGCTTCTCATTGAGACAACCGTGATACAAAGTTCATGGCCTACATTATCTTCTCATTCAGACAACTGTGGGCTGGAAACATTCACGTTTGAGTATTCCTGCGTTTATAAAATATCTTCTCAGTTTTTAAGGAAAACCTCTTTTCACTTTTTGAAGTATTTGGTTTTATTAGGAAGGTGCAGGAAAGGTGCATAGGAATATTAATTATCAACAGTATTTAAAAATATACATATGTTCAACATAGATGTCTTAAAATGACTCGAAAAAGATGTGAACCAAGATAATGGCCTATGACCTAAAATTCATAAGTGACCTATAAAATAAAACATTTCTGCAACCAGACTCATGAGTATTGGTTGGACATGTTGTCAGTGACCTTGACGACGAATGCAAACCTCTGTCGTAGGGCGAGTTCCAAACACAGAAGGAAGCGGCGTGGGCCATCAGCAACCTCACCATCTCCGGAAACAGAGAGCAAGTGGCGAGGCTCATCCAGGAAGGAGTTATTCCTCCGTTCTGTAATCTTCTCAACTGCAAAGACTCGCAGGTTATCCAGGTAGTTCTGGACGGAATCAACAATATGCTGAAGTTGGCGGGGCCGGAGGTGGAAACGTTGGCGAACATGATCGAAGAGTGTGGAGGTGAGTATGTCCTGGTGATAATCCGTGCTCTTTTACATCAGTTGAGGACATTCCGAGTTCCCTCGTTTCCAACTGTTACGGTCATCTTGGGTGGTCTACCTGCTTAACAAATTTAAATCTTCTACCACACAAGGTTTCTCTATCAATTTTAGTAATTTCGAAACCCCCCCCCCCCCTAATTTGACCAATTCCCACTATTTTTGAACTCATATCCTTTGAAATAAAATAATTTTAATAGATGGAGTATTTATCAAGGATGCGCAAGACTTGAAAATATATCGTCTTGAAAGTTAAAATAATAATATTTAGCGTCTTACTACCCGTTCGGGTTATACGCTTTTAAGTACTAATTACGCTAATGGATTAGGTAGGAAATGGGAAGGTAGAATTAGAGGAAGTGAACCAGCATTTACGTGGAGGGAGAGTGGAAAACCATTTAGGGAAAAACCACCCCCCAGTTCACCCGACCGAGATTCGAACCTCCATCTCCCCATCCTCGGCAGTCGAGCTCAACACGACAAGCGCGTTAGCCAACTACGCCACCGAGGAGGGTGTTGAAATGTAGAATTGACTGTTTTTTATCTCACAAATGCATTTTGGCCAAAGAAAAATATAAACAACGCACTATATATCACTTGTGAATGCATATGAAAGCTGAATAACACACTATTTAAATATAAAAATACATTAAAACGAACAAAAAAAGTGTTGAGTCAATCGAGACCCAAAGCAGAGCATGCTCCAAGGTCGTAGAAACTAAAATAGAACAGGTCGAAATAGCGGATCGTTGCATCTACTAATTTGCAAATCTTTGTAACAATTACAAACATCAGAGGAAATATTTAACACATTTCAGGGTCTCTGGTCCTGCTTTGATGTCCTCATGGTTTAAGGCACTAAATTTAATTGACAATAAAGGGGAGACTAAGTTTGAATCCCAGTTGGGTTTCTCCTAAATGGTTTTCCACTCACCCACACAAATATGGGTACACTTCCTCAATATTCAACCTTCCTATCCCACATTTACATAATTAGTACACATGTTTAAAGTCTGAACGGGTAGTAAGTTGCGGTAGAAATAAAGAAACTGGTATCTTATGTTTCTGTTTCCAGGTCTTGACAAGATCGAAGCCCTTCAGAACCACGAGAACGTGGAGATCTACAAGTTAGCTTATGATATCATTGAGCAGTACTTTTCAGAGGATGTGAGTGCTTGTTTGTCTAACACCTCATGGCGGCTACAGACAGGGAAAAGTTGTGGGATTCTGTTTCTCAATTTTAACAAACTGTATTGTCTGTATATGGCAGTCAATATTAGGGGATTGCTCAGGGTCTGTTTAGTGTTTCACACAAAACATTAAATATGGAATAACTCAATAAGGAAAACCTCTTTTCGCTTTATGAGGCAATTGCATTATATTTGGAAGAAGGTACAGGAAAGGTGGATAGAAACATATAAAAGAGGGACAAACACAATATGGCTGTTACAGTGAAAATAAGAACACACTTCACACTGCTGCCAATGGTTAAAGAGGTAATGGATGTCTCTTAAAGAAAATTGATCGTCACCGCCCAATCCCCCGACCTAGGTTTCATTCTATCGGAACTCATCAGGGAGGAGTGTGAAACGCATCCATGACATCCATTACCTCTTTGTCCATTGGCAGCAGTGTAAAGTGTGATCTGTGTTCTTCTTTTCATTGTAAAGGCCATATTGTGTTCGTCCCCCTTTTATATGTTTCTATCCACCTTTTCTGTACCTTCTTCCAAATATAAATATGGAATAAGTAATGTATAATAATGTTGATGTTCAGCAACGTTTAGGATTGTTTTCGAAAATATGTAATAAAAAGGAACGAAACTGTTAAAAAGTCAAGTTTTTTTAAATTGTTGTAAAAGTTGGGGAATTTTTATAAATAGAAGTTTTGTAGCCATTCTCTAGATGCATGGAAAAATATTGTAAATGTAAATGTTCTAAAAGTAGAAGCTATAAAACCATGAGTAATGAAATGAACCGTTCTAACACAAGTCTGTGATCCGGCTGTCCACAGGTAGACGATGACCCCAACCTGGTCCCGCAATCTTCAGACACTGGGTATCAGTTTGACCCCAACACCAGCATACCCAACGAAGGATTCAAGTTCTGATCAGTTAAACCAGTGCAGACGTGACACAGACATTTACCGACGCCACTTTTGTCTTAATTCAACGCTAACCGTTTGCATTTCGTTGCTATGCGAAGAATGGATACAGGTTTCACCATTGTTTATGAAATTTAACTCAAGTCCACACTTCAGACTGCAGTCTATTTGTTAACAAAAAAATATATAGTAAAGTTTAATGTTTGTTTCTGTTGAAAATGGCATCGGAGCTTGGTATTCAGATAAAGAAACTTCTCTCGTTGTTCTTTTTTAAAATCATCGGATCTTTGTGAGCAAACTTAGTCCTAACTCTAGGGCTGAATGTCTTGTGTTTATTTTTGTGAACCTGACATTTTTCTTCAGATATCTTGACTGTTGGTAAGGAAGCATTGTAAATAATTAATTTAATTGAGTAAGATTGGGTTGTACAGTCGTTGAGGAAAGTCAATGCTCAATAAAATTGTTGGGCTGGGATCAAACTGTTTTATTGTCTGTAAGTCCCGGAGGTTGAGGAAAATTAATTTGTAGATAGGCAAGCGATAGAATATACCAGTTTGAGGGGATAAAATATTGTCTGAATAAAAAAAAAAGACACTTTTGACATTGTAATCATACTTTTTTTTCTTCTTCCATAGTAATAACAAATTTTATCTTTCTCTGCAAGTATAATGCAATATTTGACCCAATAAACTTGTTTTTATATATTATAAAATGACAAGATTATTTTAAGTTCCTTATATGTCCCATAAAATCAATTAAAACACATTTCTTGGTAAAAAGCCGCAGGGGAAACATGTTTGTTGGGAGTATTCGTGCTTCGGTCTCGAAATCTTGAGCTCCTCTAAAAGGGTTATTTCTTTGCCTTATGATGAATGAATCATTGTGGGATTGATAACCCGACAAAGAGGGTATTTTACAACTTGCTATTGGAATGTAGGAAAGCAAGATATACAACTGGGTGCAAGATTGTATTAAATAGATCTTATCTCTTTGGTAGGATGCAGCACCAAATGTTGGATGGACAGAGTTTTATTGGGGTTGTAACATTTACAAAAAAGAGAGTATATCTACACATCCAAATCTCTATTCATGAGTTTTTTTAAAAATTAACCCTATAATATATTTATTAGTTATTGCTTAGTTTATTTTATGATTTAAATAGTATAGTTAGATTTTAAATTATATTTATTAATCCCAAGCTTCATGTAATGTTCATAAATGCACATGATTTTAATTACTAAGTACAGTTGAAAACAATATCGATTTAAATGTAGTCGATCCTAAACTTTCCAGCCAGTGGCCAGACCAGTTTAGTAAAATGCCTACATTTTCTTCCGTTTGTCTCCTGCTCTCACTTGCACACTTTCTGTTATCAACTCCTCCCTTGCCATACTTATCTGAATCCAAGACGAGTTTTTCCCCCAAATTTGTAGCTTCAAAATCTAGGGGGGTGGGGGGGTGTCTTAAAATCGCAAACTAAGGATTGGGTTAGGCCTTCATAAAAAGGTAACATTTTACATCTTTATTTAATATAAATACAATAGTGCAGGGCTGCCTTGTTTTTTATACAGATTTTATCCCATTTTCGCGGATTTTAAAGGTGTAACACAGATCACAGGATATGTAGTTATTTTAACAAAATTTTAGGTTATCGTTAAAAATACCTACCTAGTTGTGGCCTGATACAATACTTGATTCTCCTATAGTATGTGCTAAAAATCTTGATACCATTCTGAGGTATTCAACCCGGTTAACTCCTCCAATGGGTTGAGGATAGTGATGGGCACGATTGAATTGAATTTTATTTAGTTGTGCTGTTTTTGGTTTCTTTTCCAATCACTTCACTACGATATTAAACATTCAGCCATTCACGATACTCAAGAGATTTAATTATTAAAACTTTGCCTACTAGCTAGCACTTGTCAAGTAAGACGTGATGAGAAAACGAGAATTGATTCTAAACAAACAATCGATAATACGTAGAGTTTACTAGACAAGTTTAGCAATGCCAAACTTACTCCATAAAATACTACCTTTTCAATTATACCAAGTAAATTATTATCTTTGATTAGATATTCCTATCCTCTGTTTCGAAATAAGCATAAAGATGCTTGTTTAATTATCACTAATTTTTTACGCTTGGCTGTCAAGGCGGCTGACTTTTATGGTAGTTCACAGCAGACATGTTTATTGGTTAGATTTTCTTGTAACGTGGGAAATTTGTTTTATATTTTTCTTATAAAAGCAACAGTTTTTTTTTTGTGGATTTATCCTTTGATTTCTTTCTATATCTCTTTACTTTATATTATTTTATTTTCTGTATATCAAAATGAAAGTGTTACGCTTTATAAGCTAGAATTAATGGTTGAGTTCATTGTTATTATTTAGGGTATGTTTCACTAACCACAATCATATGTCATTATAAAAATTAACTTTTCATTGTTTTTATGAAACTTTTTCAAAGTCAACCTTCTTATGCAAAAGCAATATTTGTGACAAAAAAAATTCTTTAGCATTTCTGCAACCCTAATTAGGGTATACATCAACATAGGTGTTTTATTTTATAAATAAAAAAATGCTAGCATGACAAAAAAAGTCAGCCATAGTTTTTATTATTATTATTATCACCGCGTCTTACTACCCGTTCGGGTTATACACACTTACGCTAATGTGTAATGGTAGGGTGATTGTGAGATGAAATGGAGGACCTACAGTTTAATCGTGGAATCCGAACCACGGTGGAGGCCTGGCATTCCCCACATTCACAAGATGTCTTGGTCAGAGGTGAAGGAAGGGTTTGGTAATCAGATAAATCTGTATCGGGACCGGGGATTGAACCCCAGTAAAGAGAAAATAAATTATGAGGGAGGGGGGTGCGCACAAGGGTTTGACGATGATTGAGCATTCCTCCTTTCTTATTTTATAAAATACTTTTTCTTATTTTTGCAACAGGCCCAATAACATAAAACCTTTGTTCTTAATTAAAATATTTTAATTATTTGTTTTATTTTGGCACTATGTGGTGAATATAGTGGTTTTAACATGTCCTACTTTTCAACACCCAAAATATGCTACAAGGTCTGAGAATGTAAAATATCTTGGAAGTGATGAGGCAAAGGGTGGGAGTAGAGGATCTGGCAGGAGTTGTTATATAGGTAAGAGAGACAAAGTGTAAGCCATGTAGAGGATGTTGGAGTACAGGAGATAGTAGAGGAAGCAAGACTGAAATGGTATGAACATGTAATGAGGATGTTGGAGTACATGAGATAGTAGAGGAAGCAAGACTGAGATGGTATGGACATGTAATGGGGATGTTGGAGTACATGAGATAGTAGAGGAAGCAAGACTGAGATGGTATGGACATGTAATGAGGATGTTGGAGTACCTGAGATGGTATGGACATATTATGAGGATGAAAAAGGAAAGGGGGAATAGCTTCAGCTGTGTCATTGTCTGTCTGTGAAGTGGAATGTGGTAGCAGTACCGTGCCCTAATGGCCACTATGTATCTTGATGGTTGTTTGCGAAGGGAACTTGACCGACAGGTGGAGAGTTCCACTCATCAATGTCACTTGTTGAGTTGAAGTTTTCTCCCGAACACGCTCCGAACACTGTCAACACACGATGTAAACAGTTTAAAAGTTAGTTCTGCTGCCTGATGATAATTTTAAGAGTTCATCAAAAATAAACTGTAAAGGTATATGAGAAGACTTATTCTACAACTCCACCGATGGCATGGAAACCTAATTTGACCCACTCCCTTCCTGAGCTGTTATGTGTACAACCCAAACTTTTAAAAAACACATTTTTAGATGCAGTGAATCACAGGATGTCCAGCGACCTGGAAAAATCAGGTAATTTTCACATATTCATTTAAAAAATACACAACTTATATTTACAATAATCATAATAATATTCTTTTCAGTTAATATTCATTGCTAATCCGTTTGAGCATAGTAATGTAAATTCTCAAGGTCAACATGTCATCTTTCCATCCCTCTACTGTGCGTCCCCTGGCAAAAATTGAAGCACAGCTACGCGCTTGAAAGAAGAAGAAACTAAAAAAGAATCTGTCTCACAACTATTTTAAACTGTGCCAGTGGAAGTAGATATTTTAATAAATATTACAATATACTCACACTATGTCCTTTACAATGAAAAGAAGAACACACTTTACACTGCTGCCAATGGACAAAGAGGTAATGGGTGCATCTTAAAGAAAATTGATCGTCACCGCCCAATCCCCCGACCTAGGTTTCATTCTATCCACCTTTCCTGTACCTTCTTCCAAATATAACACAATTACCTCATAAAGGGAAAAGAGGTTTTCCTTATAGAGTTATATCAATATGTTCACACTGAAATCTATCTTAGTTTGCAAAACCCAATAGGTCATTGCTATAAGGTGATATCCTTTAACCCCTTCATAGAATGACACAATTTAAGAATGCGTATGTGTCTAGAGATATTATGTTAAGTTACAATCTTAATAAAATGACAGTAATAATTTATGGTGACAGGAAAAGTTGGGAACATAAAGGAGTTATAAAATACAATTTTGCTGGATACCCTGAAGGAGAGAAAACCAAAGAGAATAATAGAAAAATACCTAAGGGTGATTTACACGATGCTGCTTTTATTCGCTTTGAACAAGCTTCTTTATAAGTTGGAAAATTTTCTAATGAAGCGGCTTCTTTTATTCTCTTGGGTCATAATTTTGAAGACACAACAAATAAAAGATACTAGCTGCTTTTACCAGTAACGTCAAAAGAAGCAGTGTGTTGGCGCTTTTAAGAGTGACCAGCGAATGTGTCTGAGGGCAGCTGGCTATAAACCTTGTTTAAAATACATGTGCGAGGTGAGTTTTTTTTTACAACGCCATGACACTCGAGACTGGCTACATGCTGGTGACTTAACATTTTTTAGAAGCATTGTGTAAACGTTGATCAGCTAGCAAAGTTTGCAGCCATATATTCACTCAGGGAGAGAGTCCAGGTGGTGTCAAAAGAAGTCGGTGTAAATCACCCCTAAGAAAGTAATTAAAGGAGGAAGGAAAAAGGAAGATGGAGGTATTTTACTAACGTGACCTGTCCACAGGTGTGAAACAGTTGATGATAATGTTGTTTGTTCTTGTGATTTCTCCTTGATTCTTGATATTGACAGTCCTATCTAGTCTGGTTTCCCAACAATCAAGCGGAGGTGCTTTTTTACCCTCTCTTTACAATAATGAAGGTACATTTGCTCTACACTCCATTATTGTGAATTGAGGAACAGCCCATTGTTGTCTGAAGTAAAAAATAATAAATATTCATGGGGATGTTTTAAGTTTACCTTGCTATGGTTGGTAGTACTTGTCGACACACTTCGTGTATTTGATTGTTTTTTTCCTAAGCTTTCCTGCAACCAAACATCACAGTACGACATTACACATTTTAAAATTATTATATTTGAAGAGGAAGCAAGGGTGAGATGGTATGGACATGTAATGAGGATGGAAATGGAAAGGAAGAATGTAAGAAAAAGACTGGAAGAGAGGCCAAGGAAGGAGCAGATAAAAAAAGGGTTCAAGTGAAAGGAGGAGAATTACAGAGATTAAACAAGGTGGAAGGACAGAGGAAGATGGAGCCACAGGCTGCAAACAATTGATGATTTCGAGATCTTTTAATTTTTCACCAATTGCAAGATTATATAAAACAAAATATACAAAAGGAAGGTGCTCCATAACAAAGATCTGTTGTTTGTATTTCTTTCATTCTCCGTCTGGCGTCCCAATATTATTTCGTTAGCTGGAATAGTACATCTCCTTGTGTTTTGATTATTGCTAGACAATGATGCAAGAATTCTCATCTGTAGATATGTAGCGTGTCCATATAGGCAACACTGCACTACTATCTTAAAAAAAATTCTACAAAATTAATTCTCAAGATTAGAACTTGTAATACAGCAATACTCTTTCGACGGCTTAGGGGCCTGAGAACTGACGAAAGTCGAAACATACTCTTTATTTGGCTTGCTAATGCATTAGGTATGAATAGCTTGGTTATAACAATTACATTAATAGGTAATATTAATATATTCAATCATGGTGGCTACAGGCGGAAAACGTGTAATTCTGCAAAAACATAGTCAAACAAAGGTGAGAGATTTTGTTTGTTGATGTTAACAAAATGTATTGCCTGTATACAGAATGTTATTTTAACACGTGAGGGTTTTACAGGGTTTGATTCATTTATACAGGAACACAAATAATACCTGAAACATTAAAAACTGGAACCCGCCTCGTTGGCTAACGCGCTTGTCGTGTTGAGCTCGACAGCCGAGGACGGGGAGATCGAGGTTCGAATCTCGGTCGGGTGAACTGGGGGTGGTTTTTCCTAAATGGTTTTCCACTCCCCCTCCACGCAAATGCGGGTTCACTTGCTCTAATTCCTAATCCTTTAGCGTAATTAGTACTTAAAGCGTATAACCCGAATGGGTAGTAGGACGCGGTACTAAATAATAATAATTAAAAACTGGAAAAAGAACTCACATGAATGTCGAGGTTTAGGAGCCATGAAGAATAAATTATATTGTCTCTAATAAATGGAACCTTTGCCGTTCACCAAGAAAAACTGTAACTAGGGTAATTTTTAAAATATTGTTTGGAAAAGTTGGGTAGTTTTCTAGTAAAGGTTCTATAGCAACCATGTTCAACGCGGACAGTTAAAATGACTTCTGTCCGAAACTGAATGACAATACCTTGAGCGACTGAGCGGAGCAGGCCAAGCATCTGCTCTTTCTAGACGAGGGTTGCACGGGAGGTGGAGTCTCGGGGCTCTCGGGCAATGGGATCACCTTGGGCTTGTAGATCCCCACACGGCGTAAGAAACTGTTCAAAAATAGTGATTATAAAATACATACTTCCCAGAGTGACCAACATTTGTCTCACGCCTCTACGGCCATTCGGTGGATTGCAATCATGTTCTACGTCGAATCAGATTGGGGCATCTCCGTCCAATATTTGCTGTCCATAAAGAAAGCACTACTTTTAGTTTATTCTTTTACCTGCGTCTACTAACCCACCAGTGTTGCGTGCATGTGTACCACCTATGCTAATATGTTAGGTATGAGAACGTGTGTGGAGGGAGAGAGGGAGAACCACCCTCATCTCACCCGACCGGCATCCAACCTCCTGTCTTCATATCATCCGCAGTCCACTCTATTACGAGAGTCTTGGACCAATCAACCAGACACACAAACTAATATATTTATTTAAATAAAAAGAAACTAATGGTTCGTTGGTTGGCTACAGGGTACAGAGCAAAATGTCCATCATCACACAAAACTCAGAGGTAAGGTAAATACCCCCACTGATTTGAAAGTAAGGACTGGGTTTGGTTTCAGTTTGATATGGTCAGCCATTACTGTCAAGTCAGTTCCGTGTAAGAATGAACAACTACTTTGAACAGATATATAGTAGAGAGACAAGGCCAGCGACACATTACATGGTAACCTGGTGGTCCAGGGGTAAGGTGTCTGACTTCTGTGTTGGGGTCCGGGGTTCAATCCTCGGTCCCGGCACAGATTTATCTGATTGCCAAACCCTTCCTTCCCCTCTGACAAGACATCTTGTGAATGTGAATCACCCTACCATTACACATTAGCGTAAGTGCGTATAACCCGAACGGGTAGTAAGACGCGGTGCTAATAATAATAATAATAATAGACATTACATTTCATTCAAGTCCTATGGTTGTTTAATCCCAAACCACTTTTATCGCTAAGTCTCGTCGCCTGTACCTGACAATGTCCAAATACTCGTCAACACATCCAAATGGTGAGTTGAACTTGGCTCGCCAATCTGGGCTGAGCCGGCCCAAGTACCGGTCGTCATCGTCTAACCTAGGGTCACGTTGGTTCCCAAAGCGCGGGGAAACTCACTTGGGCGGAGGGGTGATCCAATGGTTGTCCAATCTGTTGCGACTCATGATGGCTCCCATGCGGCGCAGGAGTCTGAAGTTGTCCTTCTCTATCCGGGCTGTATTCTCCTCTTCCCTCTGGACCTTCTTCAACTTGCAGCAGACGTGAGCCCGGGCCACCGGAGGAGTCGCGTCGATGGCGGGCAATGCCGACTCCAACTGTGAGCAGCGATATCTCACTCTGAGTCCACAGGGTACACTAATGTGCCGGATTGGATTCACAGGAAGGGTAACAGGAGTTGAGAGGGAAACCCACAATCTCTCAGACATGGGCAGTCCATTACTCCACGGACCATTTGACTATTGCAGAACTTAGAAGTAGACAAAGAAAATGAGTTCGTGGAAATTGTAATTAAAATAATAAAATATCAGTTATTAAAAAAAATTAGGGTCTAAAGAACGTAAATAGCCTACATCATAGTTGGAGTGTTTTTAAATAGGTCTAGACCTAAGAAGTAAAAACAAACTAGGGGATAGTATCAATGTTGAGCAAACAATTATAAACTGTTCCAAATAGTCGGCCTCTATTGGACTGGTTCTGTAAGAATCAAATCTCACATGTGAGGTATTTTAACACGTTTTGGTGGTCGCAATAGAGTGGACAGCCGGCGACGGGAGATCGAGGTTTGAATCCCGGTCGGATGTACTCAGGGTGGGTTTCTCCACTCTCCCTCCACACAAATGTGGGTACACTTAATTTAAATCCAACCCTCCTCCTCCATAGCACAATGGCGTAGTTAGTTAATATGGGTATACTCTGAACATGTAGCAAGACAATACTATTGATTCACAAGTACTTGTAAGTTAACCTAAGTTATGAAACTAAACTATAAACTTACTTGAAAAGACACATGTAAATGTAAAACTTCACTTGTACTTACAAGAGCCTCAAAGACATTATTTTAGTGTATTAAATAGTTCCCCTCACTGCGTATAAACATGTTCTAGCGCAAGCAAACCTCCAGATAAGTGTGCTATAAGAGATGCGTGCATTTGTTAACTATGAAGAGTATTCTGCTCTTTTAGTCAAGTTCAACACAATCTTTGTGTTTTAAGATGCATAAGATTATTTTCTAAAATCTATTTTATACAATAAAAATCCTACCGAATGACATGTCTTAATTATAATCAAAACGTTATAGCACTTGCCATATAATTATTGTGATTATTGGTTTAATATATTAGACAACAATCAACATTCCGCAAGTTATAATTCACGATTAAAACACTTATTTTACTTCACCCACATCGGTGGTGTAGTTAGCTAACGTGCTAGTTTAGTGTCGAGCTAGACTGCCGAGGAGGGGGAGAACGAGGTTTGAATCTCACTAGGGTGAACTGGGAATGATTTTTCTTAAATAGTTTTCCACACAAATGAGGGTTCCCGTCCTTTATATTTAACCCATTAGTGCAATTAGTATTTAGTGTGTAACCCGAATGGGTAGTTAGATGTAAAAAATACAATATTTTACTTTATAATTATAAAAAGTTGTTATATAAACCTATTTATTTTATGTTACGAATCATAAACGAGCCCCAGCTAACAAATATAACCTTACATATCTCAAACAACTAAGGGTTTGGTTGTTGGATTGGATAAAATATTAAATAAGTTAGTTTATTTTAACAATATTGTCCATTTTAACCTAGTTTATGATAGCAAATAAATGTTATTAATTATTGCGCACACATAACTTCTCAGATCAACGTCCTGCGACGTAGGTGAGTAGGCCCCCACCTACATCTTACATTTTGTACTAACAAAAACCTAGAAACAATGGTCATGTCTGAATAGTTTGTCAACTGCACACTTTGATCAAAGATGTTTCTGGCACCCTTAGGTGAAAAGGGTGCTTAGGACACCACAGCTAGAGCTACCTGGTGGCTACTTCTGAAACCTGCACTTTCGTGGAAACGAGATTGAATTTTGTTTTAAAGAAAGCGTAAATACACTGTAGGCTAATAGAGCTTTTAAAAATGAATGTACTTACATGAAGATCTCGTGTTTTAAGGTAATTCTAAGAATTTCACAGCACAATTGAAACTCTTTCAGAAAACAAACTTGATTGTTAAGTTTACATAAAAGGGTCCTTGCGAAACATAGGGCTACTTAATAATACCTACGCTAAATAGTCTGTAGCTTTATAGTAATAATAATAATAATATTTAGCACCGCGTCTTACTACCCGTTCGGGTTATACACTTTAAGTACTAATTACTCTAATGGATTAGGACTTGGGAAGGTTGAATTAGAGGAAGTGAACCCGCATTTACGTGGAGGGAGAGTGGAAAACCATTTAGGAAAAACCACCCCCAGTTCACCGGGTTCAGCGGGTAGCTTTATAGTAGATCTACTTATCACCTTACATATATAGCCTAATTAATAAATGGTTATTTTCCCATAATTAACCTTATATAGGCCTACCCTATTTATAAAATACTATTAGTATTTCCAGTTTCAATAAAATACATATTTATTAGCTATAAATATTTTCTGAAGAGATTTTAACCCTACGGAGAGAAATTAAGGCGATTAACCCATGTAAATGAACAAATAACACAGCCAATCAGTTATGGTTAACAGTTTATGTCTATTTACTCGACGTTACACGCTTTTTTATCTAAAGATGCACAATAAGGAGCACATCGTATCTGCCCTTTACTAAAGTGTACTGTAAGAGGTGCATCAGTACACTTAAAGGAGGATTCACACTCCAATAAAATATGACTTCCACCCTGTAAGTCTGCACAAGTGCACTTAGCTTCCAAGGCTAATATTAAAATTGCTATTATTCACTTTAGTGACTTGTGTTGATAGCATGATAAGAAAACAATTTAACAAAGTTATTGTACAAATATGTATGTTTACAGTATCCCCTAGAACTTTATTGTAAAATATAATGATCATGTGGGCCATACTAATGTTTTTTGTTTTGTTTTTTTGTAATGTAATATATTATTGCTATCATAATGATGGCACATTCCGAATCCTTAGTTTCGAGATAGAGTGTTAACGCTCAATCAAATGAAACCATTTCAGATAATTCTATAAATGCAATCAACATTTTCTCCAAGGAACTATTTTCCATGGTTCTGTTCAGCGGTGGGAAACCATTCAAACGCTACCACCTCTGGGAACTTTACGCGATGCTAGGTGAGAGTCGTGTTAGTTCAAAGGATGGTCGTTAGATGCTTTCAGCAGCTGGGAAGCTAAGGTGCTGTCCTACGTGAGCAGACAGGCGCAGGCGACTGTTAGAATTAATTAACAATCAGCGAAGTAAAGAGAAGAAGAACTCTTTGGGATATTAAGGATAAACACTATCATGACAGGTTACTTGTGGATAGAGAGTGGTCCAAAATCTCTGAAAATGTTGGAATACCAAGTAAGTTTACTTTTTGTGAAATTATATATTGCAATAAATAGGTAGATTAAAAAACTAATCAAGTTTTATTATTATTATTATTATTATTATTATTATTATTACTTAGCACCGCATCTTACTACCCGTTCGGGTTATATGCTTTAAGTACTAATTACTCTAATGGATTAAGAATTGGTAAGGTTGAATTAAAGGAAGTGAACCCGCATTTGCGTGGAGGGGGAGTGAAAAACCACCCCCAGTTCACCCAACCGAGATTCGAACCTCGATCTCCTCGTCCTCAGTGGTTGAGCTCAACACGACAAGCGCGTTAGCCAACTACGTCACCGAGGCGGGTGATCAAGTTTATAAATCCATTAAACATCAGATGTAGGGGCAAGGGGCTGATTGTCTTTTTTTTTTGTTAACAAATATATAAATATATATTTATTTTATTTATTAATATATATAGGTGCAACCAGACAAAATGCATGTTGTTGTTTCTCATGATTTTGAATTTGTTTAATGTTGAAATAATTGATTTTCTATTAATTCAAATAGTTTAATTTTTTGACAAATTATCTTTATAAATACAATAAGTAAGACATTGTTAGGATTACACCATTACACCAACTGCTTCTAATTTATTTTGTATGACTGGATGAAGACACGACACCAAATACATTTCTGTAAACTTTTTTCACTATCCTAAATGTTTAAAACTAATTTGTTTCGATCCAAGCCAATGCTAGGATGTTTATATATGTACGAGCCTCTTGGCGCTTTTTATATAATCAAATAAAGAATCAATCAATCAATCAATCAATAATAATATTGAAAAGTCAAGCAGGCCCATCTATGTTAATTATGAGTATACAATTTTATTTACAAAATAAGAGCCAAGCGTTTCTCAATTATAATATCTTTACCCACCCTTAGTTTCCAATTGATCTTGGACTAATTGAACCGATACAGCCAATCACTTTTATTGAATTTCAATACCTGATATCATTTCAAAATGTATTAATGTAAATATACTCTAAGTACCTTGAGTCTATGATTGTGGTAACGGCGTTGCTGCCAAGGCTGCACCAATAGTAGTTCTCTTCTTGTTAACATACTTTATCAAAAATTAAAGTATACTTTACCACAACAATGATTTTGAAAACTATATAAATTAGTTTGTTTACTTCAGAGTTTAAAAAATTACGATCACATGGCAAACGATAGAATGGCATTTTCATGTAGAGCTGATATGCTTTAAGCGCTAAAGTGGTCGAAGCGTGAACTAACTAAAAAAAAGTCCATTTTCAAATATATTAATTTGTATTTATTAAATCAAACAACTTATGAAACACCAATATTCCAGAATTATTATTAGATAGTTAATTAATTATCATTAATCGAAAGCTTTGAGTCTAGTCTACAAACTCCGTAAACTTATCGTCCTTAACGAACGTATAATCTTCATGATTTTAAATTTGGTGCGCACATCCCGAATCCTTAGTTTCGAGATATAGTGTTAACGAATGGGAAAGTATTATACTATGTCCAATCAAATGAAACCATTTCAAACAATTCTATAAATGAAAATAACATTTTCTCCAAGGAACTATTTTCCATGGTTCTGTTCAGCGGTGGGAAACTATTCAAACGCTACCACCTCCGGGAACTTTATGCGCTGTTAGGTCAGAGTTGTGTTAGTTCAAAGGATGGTCGTTAGATGCTTTCAGCTGCTGGGAAGCTAAGGTAATGTACTACGTTGCAACACCCCCCGCTCCCCCCTTACCAGGATGACTGGAAAATCAGGCAATAGTATTGCCTAATTTTAACAACATATCTTTATTTTTATAATAAACAACGAAATAGTACACAATTTAGTACATCAACAAAAAATAGAGCGTGAAGCGCGTCTTCCTTCCTAACATAGACACAGGTCCGTTTACAGTACGGAGACTTTAACTTAACAATACTCAACCTCGCAGGGAAATGTAACAAAGGGTAACAGCAAATGCTAATACGCATGCGCGATGAATATAATTACAAATATCAAACAACAACCCTAAAAACCCTAAACGACTAATATCAAAGTCTATGGTTCCAGGCTCGAAGATTATTTAATCTATTAAAATGAGCTCTAAAGCTATACATATGTATAACTCCCACGTAACATATAGGCTATCACAGTAGAAGTCAGGCGCCAATGCGCTAACAACCCTCAATAAATTTCATAATGTTACTCAAATGTATCAATAATAACAATCAACAGTGGACCAAGTCCCAACCTATCATATAAGTGCCCTAACTTATTGTATTTATCCAGACGACACCTAATTAATAAGCATAATCCATGAATGGTTACAAGACGGGTGGTAAGCCCGAGACTCGGAGAGAGCTTGACTACGCACTCAATAGTGTATAAATATATCAACAAAGCCAATAGGCACAATTAAATCGGGCAAGAGCCCAAATAAGACGGCAGAAAGGCGACGGCATTTTCAACTACCACGAGAAGCGCATGGCGTTGCAAAGTTCAATATTCCAATATGAGTTAAGTGCTGAACAATAATTTTGACTGGTTTCCGCCCATTACGCCGAAAGAGAATTTTGGTGCAAAACAATAAATCCCAGGCCCTACGTCACCGTTCTCACCTTAGGTCAGCTGGTGGTGTAATAAGTAACCATTGACCACCAGCGTCCCATTATATATACAAAAATGAATTCACAGAGAGAAGGAAGGGACGCAAGGAGAGGGAGGGAAGGAGAAGCGATAAACAAGACGACGAGACGGATCGGGCAACTAGTCGAACAATCTAGACGCTACTCGTGGCGGAACAAGGAACTATCTTCTTTTGTTTCTGGCTAGTCACGGGTTTGTTCCCTGCAGCAGTTGGTTGAGCGCTCCGCTAGTCTATCGGGCGGTCCGTTGGAGTGAGGAGGCCGGTACTAGTGCTCGTGTGCTGCAGCTCGTCAAGGATGTTCGGTGAGTGTCACCCCATTCGATTTAGCCATAATTCGTAACTCGTTACATCCAACTTGTAACTTGTTACAACGTGAGCTAACAGACGCAGGCAACAGGAAATATCAAACTATCTTTCTGGTAGTAAAAATGTTAGAATTAATTAATAATCAGCGAAGTAAAGAGCAGAAGAATTCTTAATTCAAATAGTTTAATTTTTTGACAAATAAATTATCTTTATAAATACAATAAATTAAAAGAAATGTCACAAGAAACAAAATATTATGTTTGGAAAACAGTGGTAGCTCGTGTATAGGCACTGCGGATCTGCAGCACCCCCTATTTTCACTTGATATTATCGATAACATTTAATATAATGCGTCCTTTTTTTCTTTAATTCTTTCTTTATTTTTGTAGTAAAATATATATTTCTAAAGCTTAATGTCAGTACTTCAGTAGCCATACCCCAGTTTATAAAAAAGACACAAACATCTTTGTATGGAACTGTGCGCTTCACAGTGTCAGCGACGTGGTGTTTGACTGTTGTGCGCATGCGCACATAGGAAGGAGTGGGGAGGAAGGCGGGACTGCCAGGTAGAGAGAGCACTGTTGCTCTCGCAGTTCCAGCTCCGGGGTGATGGTGGAAGGAAGTTTTTTACTCAGCGTGTGTTGTGCTTAAAAACCGTATACCTTATTCTTAAATGTGATAAAGTGTAGAAGAGTGTAGAATTAGATTATTATTCTGCTTCCAGCTATTCTATTTGATTATTTTTTTTTTCCATAGAATAACTAAATGCGCTTGCAGTACTTTCAATGGAGAAAAATTTCCTCAATTGTCATCCAGAGATCAAGGAGAAAATTATTGAACTTTTTAATTGAACTTTTTGCGCAAATTAAAACAAGAAGAATGGATTTCATTTTTAAATGAATAGATCAAGCTTGAACTGTAACAATTTAAGTAAAAGTAAGTAAAAAAATATATTTTTTGCTAAGATTTTATCAAATTCCTGAATAAATTTTCTTTTTATACATTTTTTCCCATTTTACATAATTTTAAAACAAAGGCTAAAATTTTTCTGGAGAATCACCCCCACTAAATTTAGGTACGAGCCGCCACTGTGGGAAAATTAATATGTAAAACATTGCTAGGATCACACCATGTTTGTGTACCTCAACTAAACACATTTATTTTTAAAACTATTTGACAGATATAACTCACAAAAATTGTTAGTAAATATAGCTATTATTGTAGCAATTGTGCTCCAAGTTAAATAAAATGGTCAAGATAACAACTAATACACTTAACCAATCTCACCGCCCAGGTGACGCACCACTAATTACAACGCGTCTGGCCGCATTACCAGCCCACGAACAACTGCTAGCACCGAGACAAGAATCGACCAGCTAGAGACCGCCACCTTGTTCAATGCCACCCAAAGACAATGACAACAATAGAAGAGGCCAGTAAAAACGAGGCGTTTCTAGAAGAAAATAGACTTTTCCAGTGTCGCGCAAATCCCCCCTTCCTTTGTGTTGAACTCCGTGATCCCCACCCTTCTAATCCCCTCTCTACTGTTCTACGAGTTTGTGCACCATATAAAAGACCGTCCATTGAAGATAGACGGCACTCTTGGACTAAGCGTGGAAATAGTAAGACGAAGCAGAGACTTCAAGGACATATATAAGATGTAAGGAGAAATTCACTTTCAGTGTAATAATATCTTGTAACTTTTCAAAATTCTCTTTTAATATAAGCTATTGAAGTTTAGTACGATTCTTCGTTCTTGTTAGAACATTAGTCAGAACATTCAAAATTTAGTAATGTTATGCGTTGTACTTAATATTTATAAATATGAAATTAACTTTAAACTATTTAACTAGTGAGTTGTGTTTCACGGTTAATTTAAGTAAATATTTACTTGGGAGAGTTCGTTAATAATGTTATATCATATTATTTAAAATTGGTAATGTTATGCGGTATATAATGGAAGTAATTTCGAATTATCTAACTTGTAGAGTACATTCCATATTTTAGTTGGTAATGTTTTATTGGGGAGAAATTATTTATAATATTATATATAGTGATATTCAAGTTTTGTAATGCGATGCCTTATGTTGTGTATTCAAAGACATTGAATATATTTTTGTTTTGCGTAATATCTCTTTGGTATTTAAATGAATACATTTAAATTTGTATTAAATAATTTTCCTTTTGGGAAATATCAATGTTTATAGTTGCGCATATCCTAGGTCATTGCTGTTATTGTATCTATACGAAGCAAATTTAAATTTCATCTATATATATGCATTTTATTAAAATTTGACATATATTTAATAAACCTGATATTTATTACTTGCAATCTTTTTAATATTATCTTTATGCCATGTTATCCCTAGGTGTAAGAAAATACACTATCCAGGAACCCTTTTTTTTTTGCTTTCAACTTTATCTTGTCCGTAGAAGATGTATATATTTTTGAAGGAGGATCGTAGTTTTTTCCGCATCTAAGGATTGAGTTGCGTGCTCTGGGGACATATTATGTACCCAGCATTGACAAAACAATAATTCACGCTGCGCACTCCTATTTGTTTATTCCCCCCCCCCTTTTTTTTATATAACATAGTATTTGAACCCCTCTAATTTTAGAGTTTGGGTTACATTATGAGCGAAATTTCAGCTACATATCAGAGGCTGGAGCTTCAAAAACCTACCAAATTTCTTACTTGCGAACAAAGCTTGTTTTGATGACGAATTTTTTGTTTGTTTGTTGGTTGAATGTTTGATCTAGAATCTGTTCAAACAGTGCTGATGTTGTTTACGTCCAGCTACACTCCCTCTAGATCTCTGATTATATTGTGTAGTAATGTTATTGCTTTAACAATATGCACAGGGTTTACAATGTTTGTCTGTATTGCCTTTCCTAAAAGAAGAAATTTTGTGACGATGCTACCAAAAGAGCATTTTACCACCATCCTAGTAAGTGACAGTCTTTAATTAAATACATCATTTTCTTCTCCTTGTAACAATAATGAGTTCGTGAAAATGGTCTCAAAAGATACTCGGTTAGAGGAAAAGCCTCATCACCAAGGAAAACAAAAGGCGCTTTTATGGTTGATTCTGGCAATTATTTTTCCTCTGGTAATTTCATTGTTCCTGACATAATTGTGTGACGTAGAGGACAGTTATGAAAAACTCTGGCATCACTATCTTTTCCGTAAGAGCCTACATCCACCATTATGAACTTATAATTTGTATCTGTGACAAAGTAGACCAATGGAATAGTAGTTCTTGTAACAGTAATACACAGAGCCAAACTTTGGTTGGCATTTTATTCTTATCAATACACCCGATACAATTTGAAAATTTCCACTTATTCCAAAAGTCAATGGTGATTTTTTCAAAGTCTGTAGCTGTGGGCGCCAGCATATTCTCTTTCTTTAGGAGAGGGTTATCCTCATTGCTGCTACTACTGTCTGTTTCTTCCATATTTAATGAAATTTTGTTGTTGATGACTTACGTGAGATTCTCTATGCTTACCTCACATGAAGTCTAGAAGCTTGACCTTTTTCTGAAGCTACCTGGTTTGGAACTCCTCCCTCTGATGTCACATAGTTTGGAACTTCTTCTTCCAAAGTCACATAGTTTGGAACTTCTTATTAAGTCACCTGGTTTAAAACTTCTTTTTCTTAAGTCACTTTTTTTTGGTGTGTGGTGGTAATAAAGCACTTAAATTGTTTGTGGCACTTTAACTGTTCTTTAAGCACTCACTTTCTCGGGTTGTAAACTGAATTAAATTTTATTATTTCAGTTTATCAGGCCCTCCACGTTGAGAAGACATTATTGTAACGTTTAAAAGAGCTAACCTGATATGTTTTTTCGCCGCCATTAGGGTGACATTTGATATAATGATTGAATTGGGTTCAAGTTTTCTGTTCTGTATTATAACAATTAAAAAGAGATGATATCTTATTTTAGAAATTAAAAGATCTAGTGTTTTATAGTTTTTTATTTTAAGTAGATAAACAGATTTTTGATAGATATTTCACACGTTGTAGATTTTAATTTAAAAGCCCGACTATTGCGTCATTTGCATGATAATTCCCGACACTTGAAATTTAGAGCACGGATTAAGATACCATATACTCTACCTACACGGCTCCTCGTCAGGAAGGAAAATAAAGAGATGCGTAACCTGAAGGGGTATATCTAGCGACATTTCCTTCTCGAAACTTCTTAGAAACAAAAAGGTGCAATCATCCAAGTGTGTTTCTGTCTACAAAACTGTGTTGTCTTTTTTAAAAAGAGACGTATAAAGATGTCGCCACACCTTGCAACTTAACACAAATAAATCTTACTAACCGCTCTCATTTATAATATAGTAATTTTGAATATAGATGTGAATAATAAATTATTGTGATGTATAATTCCATATCATTACAACACTGATATGTGTCTGGTGGTTATAGCCTCGACTCTGTTATGTCTCAGGTGGGTATAGCCTAAGATACTGCTTTGTCTCTGGTGAGTATAGTCTAAGGCACTGCTATATCTCAGGTGGGTATAACCTAAGAGACTCCTATATCTCAGGTGGGTATAGCCTAAGATAATGCTATGTCTCTGGTGAGTATAGTCTAAGGCACTGCTATATCTCAGGTGGGTATAACCTAAGAGACTCCTATATCTCAGGTGGGTATTGTCTAAGACACCGCTATGTCTCTGATGGTTGTGGATTAACACACTGTTATGACTCAGATGGTTAGGGCCTAAGACACTGCTATGTTCTGAGCAGTAGAGCTTAAGAAACTTCTATGTCTCATGTCAGTATAGCCTTAGGCTATACCCATCAGAGACAAATCAGTCTAAGACACTTGTATGTCTCGGTTGAGTACAGCCTAAGACTCTGATATGTCTCAGGCAGTTATAGCCTAAAATACTGTTATGCATCAGATGAGTATAGCCTAGAACACTCTTATGTATCAGGTAGGTATAGTCTAAGACACAGGTATGACTAAGGTGGGTATAGCCTAAGACACAGGTATGACTAAGGTGGGTATAGCCTAAGACACTGCTATATATCTGGTTAGTATAAACTAAGACAATGCTATGTCTAAGGTGAGAATAGCTTAAGACACTGCTATGTTTAAATGTTTAAGGTGGGTATGTTTTAATTAGTATATTATTTCACTCTTATTTTGCCATTAATCAACTCATCTATTTTTTAAGCTTTCTTCATAATTTATAATTTTTCACGCTATAATATTAAAAAATTATACATAATTCATATTATAGAATAATTATGAAGTAAGTAAAAAACCCGTATAAAATGTATGTTGAGCTCACAGTCCTCGAGAGAGCAAATGCTCTTCGTATTATGTATATACTGCAACATTACATTGCATAATGTTACAATAGGACCCACCCCATGCTGACGTTAACGCATATATCTCTCAGTGAATAATACTAACCGCTCCAATAATTACGACACTATTAGGATCCCTACAATGGTAATATTCTCTGTTGTAGTTCACGTAGGTTAATAAGACATAATAAAACAATACTGAACATAACAATACTCGATGAGAAAAGAGTGGGACAAGCCCAGTGTTAGGCGCAGGCAAAATAAGGCCATTAAAAATAATATACAAACAAAGATTTGGGGCACGACCCCGAGTAATAAGATGGCCGCTGAAGTGACCCACAGTATTAACAAACATTCAAATTGACCTTCATAGAAATCCGTAATGCATAATGATAATAATTTAATATAGGAACAATAACCCGCATAATAGCAATAAACACTAGACATAGACTATTCGCCATCGGCGACTCCCCCAATAACTTATGAAAAAGAGAGAGTTACCAAAAAGGGTTACCATCACAGCCATTCTAAGGCTAAAAAAAAAAAAATGGAACCAAGAGCCATTATACAGATGCATCATAAAATCGAATAACCTAGCTATTAACAATACTAATACACTAAGGGCGTGGGCTCGTGGCCCCAGGTTTGACCAACCAGGTTCAGATCAATGTAAATTCAATCTCCCAATAATGACAGAAACATGACCTTTCCACATGATTTTACCCAAGTACTCAAAAGGTACAATATAATTAATATCCCGCACATCAAACATGGCGGTACTAATGGTTCCAAAACAATCCGTGAAGCGGATGAGATACGTTAGCCTAAATAGTAATATCCCTAAGTCCCAAACTGTGCTGCCATGACTTCTATAATAAATAAAGTTAAACCATTAAAAGATATCGTCCGAAACGTAATTTAGAAGTCATCGTTACCCAAACAGAATTTTGATACAAGTAAACTAAATCTAAATTGACACTAAGTATCTCACCTAGAGAATGCGGAGAAATGTGTGTCATGGCTTTAGAGTCCTGCCATTATATATACCAAGGTAGAGTCACGTGATCTCACAGCGCGGGAAGCAAGGCGGGAGAAGGGAAGCGCACTTTTCTGGAATGCCCTCACATATTCTGGGCGAGATTTCAAATCTCGCGCCACCCGACTGACTGTTGATTTCACTGCACTGTCACTGGCGCGCACGGATCTGCACATGTCGATCGTCTCTTATTTTCCTTTCTGGGGTGGGGCAGCTTAGAGGCGTAACTTGGGTGAAGGTTCCTCGTCTCAGTTGAAAACAGCCTGGGTGGTGAGGCGATGTGTTTGTGAGGAGCCTCGCAGAACAGCCAAATAGAGGCAGAGATGGTGAGTCAATGCTATTATTTTCCTTCCATGTTGTGACTCGGTCACAGTACTCACCAATTGAATCTGCTTACAATAGTCACCTGCAAGGCTAGCATACACCTGGCGTCCTAAATTGACGAGTGGGTCGGGCGAGCTACGATGTTCCTACAAGACGTAGTCCTCACAGCCCTGTTATACTAACGTGCAATGGGCCGTCCAACATTGAATCCGACTAGAGAATAACTATTCGTCTGCCCTCTGATGGTAGGAAGATGAACTACTTTCAAAACATCGGATGATTGAAGAAATAGGCTGAAATTCCGATGGAGCAGTATCAACAAAGGTGTACGTGACTTTTTGAAGACATCGTTGACGTCACCCAGCGTGTGTTCTGTGCTCCTAGCTTCCCTCCCTTGCAACGAAACCCTACTATATAATGGGCTGCGCAAGTATGCCAAAATTGACTATCATGATAACTACGATCGACGACGACCTGAACAATGGCAGGATAAACATGTATATTGTATCAGAATCGTAACTATGGCGATTCGTGTAATGGACTCTGATTTATTTTCAAATCTTAGTTTTTTGTATATAAATCTTTAATATTCTTTTTCTAAATTGTAGCATTGTGCTTACAAGACAGACATAAACAACAACATTATAGAAGAAACTTACCGCATTCACCTCCTGACAAGACTCGCATGGAACAACGGCTCAAGTCCTCGAGACGAACATTCACGGTCCCGGCCTAACAGAACACTAAGAGAGCCTGAGGCGTGACAATCAGAGCGGCTGCTGGCTTGGCCGGGCATGCGCAATGGCGAGTCTCCGTACTAGAATGTTCCCCAAAGTGCCACATTCTTCCATGGTAGTCCAGAACTATACCCTCCCCCCTTCTCCTGTCTTCCTCCACTGAGTTGGGTATATATTATGCTTTCTGTACCGATATCGAGACAATTGGGCCTATGTCTTAGTAGGAATAACACTAAGCTCCGGCTTTCTCCGTCTATAGAAATGTAAGATCAAAATTCTGTTTAGCCTTATGGAACTTTATATATAATAATTTATTTTTCTAAATTCTCTTTTTGGCCACACATTTAAATTTAATAACGTAACAGAGTATGGTTAGGAGCATTCTTTTACTCTTTGGTATTAAGAGGTCTTTGCGCGTAATCAAAAATATAATTGATATTACGATAGGTTTGATAAGTTTTTGATCATGATAATTTTGAGAATTATTCTAATAACTTTCACGAATACCCGTTTTTGGGTCTTGACGAGAGTTTATTATGGTTTTTGTCGAAGGATAAATTTGTATATGTAACGACTTTTGGCGCCATTTCTCTTGGCTGACGATTATATATTTGATATATGTTGGTAACAGGTTAAATCTTAAAAGAGTATTTTTAATTGGTTAAGTTGAGATAGTTTATTATCGTTTACAAAACTCCTTTTATTTGTTAGTAAATCTTTGATTGTAAATGTAGGAATTAAATATTTAATGATAAATTATTTAATAGGTATATATCTGTCATTACTGGAAGGCCGTCTCTTTAAGATAGAGATTTTTGTTTACCTTAATGTTCAATCTATTTTAAATAGTACCATATGACTTTATTTGATAAGTCTTTGATTTTGTCTCGCGTACACAATACGCTGATATAAAATGCTATGTTAAACTTTAAATGGAATATTTCAATTGGTTCCCTTTAACCAATTTAAATGGTATACTATTGTTTAAACTTTTACGCATCAATTGAGCGTTGTTAATAAAAATCAATTTTCCGTGATCTGTTTGTTTATCTTGCTAATATATGTCCCATTATTCCCGAGGTATGCACATCAAACATTATAATTTTATATGAACTTTATGAAGGCTGCAGTCTCGTGCTGTCTGATTAGATAGTGGTTCACTTATTTGATATCCACAACTGGTTCGAGGGTCGAGAGTTGTGGGACTGTAATGTCTAGGTTGCATTTACAACCTAGATCTTCTCGGCACTCGCTCTGGGTTAAACTCCCCCCATCTTATTATTATTTATTTTTGTATGTATTTGTGGCATCTGCCCCTTTTGGATGCTACAAAATCTAACTATCTTAATATGATCATTCTATATAAAATGAAACTATATATTTTGTATGTCGCCACTTGGACGCTAGTGTCTTTTTGGAGAATTCAATCATGTATATATCCACAATTATTAATTGTTTTAACATTTGAACGAGTTAAATTTAATGTGTTTGAAATTGTGGAAAATTATATTTATATTTTCTAAACATCGAGGTAACATTTCTTATATTGTTTGCATATTGAATTATTGTAAAGTAAAGTAAAGTAACAATTATTATTATTTATGTATTAATGATGATTTTAATTAACTTTTGCATATTTAGTTATCTATTTTTAAAGTATGTCTTAATAGGACATTTGCATTATTGTTTGGGTTCCTAATTCTGAGTCAGGATCAAATAGTCCCGGGGGAGTTTGACTAAAGTCTGTTAGCCAAACTATCGTGTTATGTAAACTCCGTTGTATAAGATATACTGGTTAAAGTAACGTAATTTAAAGCGTCATTCTTCGTATATAAAGAAACCTTTGTAACCGTTTCAAGGTGCTCATTAGGCCCTTATATTAATCTATTGTATTAAATTCATTCCGTAATGTTGTTGTGTCTCATATAGATTGAACCATCAGAATAGTGAATGGGTTCCAAGTTTGTTTCTTTCTTGTAAATATACCTGCGCAACTTTGATAATATAAAGTTGTTTTCAATAACTTTGGTTTTCAACATAACTCATTATAATATAATGAGACCATGTACTGTTTTCTGCGCTATTGTTATTGCTCATATTGTTGCTTTTAAATATAGCTAATAATTTCCCTTGTCACTTGTTCCTTAGATTCACCCACTCCCTTTTGTTATATTTACTGGTCGTATGATAAAAAGGATTCAGAGAGGGTGTAACAATACAAACTATAAAAACAACAAAGTTCGAGACTGGGGAGTTTTTTCTTTAAATAAGTTGATGTAAGCTAATATATACTATGATTTTTGAAGGAAGCTCGTTTGGAAGGTTTTCTCTCGTATCAGAATCCTACCCTATGGTAGTGTTTAGGTAGGATAAAGGATCATTCAGAAGAGAATATCTACTTCCTTTATACATTGCTGTTCATCCTATAAAATACTAAAATATAATCGATTTCTGTTACAACATAAAGCTTTCTATATTTAACCATGATGACTGTACTGTAACGTTTACCGTCACATGAAACACACTGCAGATATTTAGCCTGGCCCGATAAAGGTGGATTTACTTATTGTGGTAGCATGCCCACAATAGTCTGACACTTCCAGTGATGCTCGGACGTCAACATTGCCCACTTCATCCACTAGAGCGCTATAGAAAAATCCAACAGCGCTATGAATAATCTGTGACCTATATTCCATTCACCGTAGGAATGGACTTCTGAAAGGCCTTTTTCCCTATCATAAATCTACTATATAGTAGGATATTGGTAGGAAAAAAGACCTTTCAGAGAGTAATTCCTACCGTGAATGGAATATACGTCATAACATGATCGGTGAGCTGTTGGTTTGGCAAATGAGACTAACTAGTTTTCTGTCGGCTGTCCGGTTTCTTAATTGTGTGTTGGACTTGAACGCTTGTGCTGATAAGACCCTCTGTCTCCGTTGGGAGGATTTGGTGCTAATATTTAGTGGCAGAGGTAAGTTAGACCTTTTAAAATTATTTAATTACTATAATATATACTCTCGGTTATAACTTTCAAAGTGGTTTCACTTTTCGTAATGTTTACAAATTTTCCCAGTTCTAATGGGACTAGAATGAAATAATTGACCGGTCATGCAGGGTGAAAACTACTTGGCGTAAGAGCATTTAATATAACAAACCCTTTGATCTGATTGGATTAAGTGTTATGTATGATACTAATATTCTATCTAAACTGTGATATTTTACTAATTTGTGTCCGCCATGGATATAGATGGGGCAATGTTGGGGAACCATATTTTATGTCCACAGGATGATTAATTTGATCACCTATAATTTCCGTTAATTAGCACTACATGTATGATAACTACATAACTGTGCCAGAATCTTTTATTTTCGTGCTATTTATTTTTAACTATTTACCTACATGTCAGGTCTGGTTGTTTTATGTAAAACTAAATACTTAGATTATTGAGGTATTAACGGTTTTAAAAACGTTCTTAACAGGATAGAATGCCCCGTACTATTTTGGTGGGAAATTCTAGACCCCCTTTTTTATTAGTATTATTTTATATCAAAGTTTATACTTGGAATGTTGATGGCAAAGTCATTTTTTTTAAACTTATTATATAATACATTTTAGTTGGTTTAATTAAATCTGGTAATGTACCTTTATAAAGGGTTACATTTATTGTTGGAACCATACTATTTACACACGGGGTTTGTAGGGTTTCTGACTCGGAGTCTGGGGTTTATTTACCGGCCCGTGTTCTGCCAGCTACGGACCACCTTCGTGGTACTTCTTCAGTGGTTGCCTACCCCTGACTGGTGACCCGAGGCACTCACGACTGAAGTTTTACCGAGTTGCACACCAACTTGGACACCCCTGAGGTTCCACGTGGAGCGTGTGGTCACGCGTGTCGTCAGACTCACCGAGACCGATAAGTGATACGTTAGATTTTTTTCTCTAAACCTAACTTCGAGGATGCTGACATATGAAGATTGACTTTGGGTGGAACTATCCGAGGTAGTGACCGCTAGTGACTGTCGGAGAACCCGCGTGACTCCTGTGTCTACTGTAGGGAGCGTTAGCTTGAACCTATGTGCACATTAATCTGGTTCTTTCAGCGCGGTGGCCGCTCGCGGCTCATCTGTTTTAGTATACCGTCATCTGTGTTGGTATTTTGTTGGTTAATTAATAGGACTGAACTGTTATTATCATTACTATAGTTCTTAAGGATTTGTGATAGTGTTGATTTAGTTATTCGTATTATTATGTTAGGCCTTCAGGCCAATGGAAATCCCTTTCAACCAAAATATGGGCTCTCAACGTTAAATATTTATTTAATTTGGAGTAATTTTGTTAAGTGTTAAGTTTAAGTTAAAGCTCTATGAACGTGGCAGATGGTTGGACCATTAGACTTGTGTACCCCATCAAGGCTCATACTGTTTTGAAGTTGTTTTCGTGTGTATAATAACATTTTAGTTATACCTTGATTACTTTTGAATTTTATCCTAATTACTTATGATTAGCGCTTCCGATATGGTTAATCTATAGAGTGGTTAAAGATGGATACTTAATAAAGGCTGGGAGAATACCTGCCCAGAGGAATAACCGTATAATACAATATGGTTATTCTCATTTTCCTTATTGTTGTAGGTACTCCTAACTTATATGAGTCATTTTCATTTTGTAAATTATTACAGTAACACTAGGGAAACATTTTCATGGTTTGGATAAACGTTAGTCTACATTTTTTATTAGCAGGTTGTGCAGATTCGATCATGTTAAACATATTAGGGCCAATGGATATAATATTTATTGGTGGTTAAAGTAAACGGCTGAAGTTGATCCCTGTCTGAACGGTCACTTATCAGTCTGGGTCTGCCTTAATAGGGGAGTGTAGATTTTTCCACTTTTCATCTTGCGAATGAACGAATTCCTCGTTATAGTTCATGTGCACTACCGCCAACGAGGTGGCGCCCAAGAGTCAAAACCCTCCTGGGTCGATCTTGAATTTAGTGTGACCGTTACCAAAAGCTCCATGACCCCGTCCTTGTCCACTGCTGTAACCCGGGAATGTTCTAGTACAATGAAGTGATCAATCCCCACCAACAAACATCCCATGGACTTACCCCATTTCATCGTTGCTTTTCTCCGTCCAGGTCACGTCAACTTAAGAAAAATCATCCGACTGATAAAAGTGTACGCAAAAACGGTTTGAACAAAGTGTGTACAGTGTCATAATATTCTGCCAGGGCTTAGTCTCTCCAGGGTTTGGACAACGCGCAAGCGTGTGAACTTGGGGAAGGCAATAATAAGTTCTCCCGACTCCCCCCGCCGTGAATTTCCATCAAGCATTGCAGTGCGCCTGCGTCTGTACAATATCACTTCATGGGTGGACGTTGATGACCGCATTAAGGATTAAATCATGTGTTCTCTACCCCTACCAGCTTTCCCCCGCTGAGAAGGACTGTAAAAGCCAATGTTTATTATTGTGATTTACTCTTTGATGTCCAGCGAGTTGTAGTGACTTACTCATGTTCTATGTAAGTTAAAATTCATTTTAGGCCTGTTTATTGTTTTATAAAAATCTCATTTTTTGGGAATAACTATTTAAGATCATGTGGGGAGAAGTACTTATTATGTTATGGCTCAGTTTCATTAATTTTTTTTTTACTAAATTTACATTTTGGTCTGATTTGTATCCTAAATTTATGTCTGGGGTCAGTGAGGCATCAGACTTCTCATCCATGTGTGTTCATCAAATGTAGGTAGCTCGCGTATGATGTATTCTTTATTTTTTCTAAAATCTATTCAATATGCCACTATGAGGAGTAAGTCTGTATAACGTGTAGATTTATGATTAACTGAAGATAATATTCTGAATAGTTGTCATGGTAGGAATAAACTTTTCTATATGCCTAACTTAAATATAAGTGTCTGGTATTGCGACTAGCCCACTTCTCGGATAGTCGATGCTGCCTTTAGATGGAGTAATTTTATGTATAGTTAAGGGCAGAATTCTGCGATTATATTTTATTAATGATATGTATTTTATAATATTCTAGTTTGTGCGGTGATGAGTGAAACTTTCGCGGCAATCATCATGGCGGCAACAAGGATTAACGAGTTTAATGAGGAGGTGGAAGACTTGATGAGTTATTTGTAAAGATTGGATATGCATTTTTTAGGTATATAATGTTCAAGAGTGAAACTAAAGTTCCTTTATTATTGACAATGATAGGACCCAAAACATATACGTTTTAAAAACTTAGTACCAAATCTGACTTTAAAAACCCCCGTGGAGTTGGTTAGTGTACTGAAACAACATTATTCTCCTAGAAAATCCATTATAGCTGAAAGAGTGAGGTTGGGAAAGAGGTTTCAACGAGAAGATGGAAGTGTTGCGGAATACGCCAGGGAAATTAAACATATAGCAGCTTCATGCACCTATGGGGTGTTTTTATGCGAAGCTTTGCGTGATAGGTTAGTTAGTGGTTTGCTCTCAACAAGAGATTCAAAAAATGTTAATGGCGGAAGTTGAAATTACATTTTAAGAGGCACTAAACGTACGATTGCGTTTAGAGGAAGCTGATAGTCTAGTGAAAGTGTTTCATAGTTAGTTATGTTAGATAGGGCTGAAGTGTGCAGACAACCGAGAGTTAAACAAAGGGCAGGAAATATGGACAAGAGAAGAGAGGCCCAAAGTGTATTCATGTCATCGTTGTGGTAGAGAAGTTCACTCTGAAAACAGTGGTTTTTTCACAAATAGCAGATACTATAGGTGCGTAAAAGTAAGCAATTTGAAATTGGTGAAAAAATTGTATAAAAATAAATTTTCACAAATTAAATTATGTCTGACATCTTTAAAGCTTAAAATATACTCAGGACAGCCAATTGAAATAAAAGAGGAGTTCAAAGCTATAATATCACACAAAGGACAAACCACACAGCTCCCGGGTTTAATGGTAAAGGTTGGTTCTACAAGGTCGCAGGTTTTATTAGGAAGAAACTGGCTCAAGGTATTAAACCCTGACTGGTCTTCAGTAGCTCAGATGATTAACAAGGAAGAAAACGGTATATAATACACAGCTGAGCAATACATTAAAGAGCACAAAACATTGTTTGAGGAACCGTTAGGCCCAATAAGAGCAGAGATTGTGCTTAAAGAAAATGTCATCCCAGTATATTGCAAAGCCAAACCGGTCCCATATGCGACTATAGGGTAAGTGGAAAATGAGTTGGAGGAATTAGTAAAAGCAGGAATAATATATCCAGTCACACAGACAGAACGGGCGACACCACTAGTGTGTGTGGAAAAGCTCAATAGTAAGGCAATAATGTTATTCGGCGACTTTAAAGTGACTTTGAACCAATACATTAAACGTGAACACTGTCCTCTGCCAGCCCCTGGAAATATTTTCTCTGATATCTCAGGAGTCAAAGTTTTCTCCAAAATTGATTTGAGCAAAGCATATTTACAGTTAGAGGTGGGATAACACTCACATCCACTCCTTAAAGTAAACACTCATAAAGGACTTTATAGTTTTGCACGCCTACCTTATGGGATAGCCGGGGCAGCACAAGGTTTTCAACAATACATGGAGAGAGTGACAAGGGTTGGAAGATACTTATTGTTACCTTGACGACATACTGGTAGTAGGTGGGGATATGGTGGATACCTATGAGAAGACAAAAAAAGGTGTTACAGAGATTGAAGACTATGGAATTAAGCCTAATCTGTCAAAATATTAATTCTTGTAATATAGTATCGTATTTGTGGGACATAAATTTGATGAGAATGGTTTCAATCCAGCGGATGCACCAATACTCAGTGATGTCAATAGGTTAAGGGCATATTTCAGACTCATAAATTACTTTGGTAGATTCTTAAATAATTTAGCATCAGAGCTTCACCCCTTATACTAATTATTGGAATCAAAATGAAATTGGAATAATAAATGTGTCAGTCAAACTTTGAGAAAAGCAGAGTTATTAATAAAAAGTGAGGCTTTGTTACCATAAAACCCAAAATTTCCAATTCAAGTGACGTGTGATGCTAGTCTATATGGTGTAGGGGGAAGGGGGGCCCTCTCTCATATAATGGAAGATGGTACCATAAGACCTGTAGCTTTTGTGTCAGGCAAATTGTCTAAAAGTGAATGTAACAACGTACACATAGAAAAAGAGACTTTGGCTCTAGTGTTCAGCTGTAAAAAATGCCATAAATATTTATTTGGTAGATTCTTTAAACTAATCACAAGCCACTTACATCACTGTTAAGTGCTTCAAGAGGGGTATTTGAAATGGCAGCAGCAATAGTACAATGCTGGGCAATCCTTTTAGCAGCATATAATCAATCACCCGTTGGTATACCGAAAGGGAAGTGAGATTCCATAAGCAGACGCACTGTCAAGACTACCAAGTGAAGAAGGAAAAGAGTCAGAACAGAGTATTAATTTCTTTCCTCCATTTATGGATTTACATATCACGGCCAAAGGAATTGAGAGAGAAACAAGACAGGACAAAACTTTGAGAGCAGTTTTGGATTTTACGTTATTTGGATTGCCAAAAAAGGTGGATGAAGTAACATTAATACCCTACTTTGGTCGCAAAGAGGAAACGATGGGACCTCTTTTTCTTTTAATTTTTTGAGGGTTGGTCATGCGTATGGGGTCCATGTCTTTCAAAATCATGTCTATAATAGTCGTAAAGTTTACAATCTTTGTGATTTCATAGTTTAGCGTTATACCCCTGACCTTGGTGGTGGACCTATATTCGTTCGTCTCGGGAACAAACACATTGTAAAAATAATTTTTCGGTCCACCGGAAACAAACTCTGTAATGTACACTCTCTCAAAGTAAGCGGTCAGTTCGTTTGTCATGTCGCCTGTCGGTATCCTGTACATGTCTGTCGGTCTTATCACACTGATAATAGAGTCCGTGTCCCAGTAAATACAAGAACCGCCCAAGTGCCTGAGATATGAATATAATTTCATATGTGCACCGGTGGTCACGTGCGCGGCTATAGGCACGTTGACCGTGTCCAGGGGGAGGGCGGCTTCCTCGCGGTACGTCCACGAGACGCAAGCAACCTCGTCGTTGGGAAAGATAATGTTGCGAACCTCTGTGCCGGGGGTGGTGAGTAGGGAGAAAAAGTATTTTGTATTTTCCACTATGATGGTCTGCATCTTGTTCTCGTTCAGTGCAAATCGTCCCCAGAAAGAGTTTAAACACAATTTAGAAAATGCGCGCTTTCCCGGATTCTTAACAATTTTGTTTTTATCCAGCACTATTTCCTCAGTTTTGTAATAGTCGCTAACGTAATTGTCTTTGTCCGCGTCTGTTTTTACCCAACCAGGGTATCCCGACGCCCCCTATTTGACCTTGAGGAACTTGTTTATATACTCGACAAACAGTCCTCCTTCTTTGGTTAGAGCATCAAAATAGGTAATTTTATATTCCCAAATTCGTGCACTCTAACCAGTTTGTAGCCCATTTCTAGAGCTAGTCGAACCACGACTACTATCCATGTACCTGTTTAGTTCTGTCAGAGTCGTCATCTGTACAATCAACTTGGTTCATCTCGTTTGCACAAGAGGAGCTTAAACAAAACATTAACTTTGTTTGAGTCTTGTAGGGGAGTACGGGGTTATATAATTTCTAGGAGGTAATAAAGTACATTTAATTACACCCTCTCGATCTACAATGTCATCGGGACAGTCGTCGCCTACAAAAATATTTATAGGATGGCCTACAAGAAATTTAAAATATTTGCATACCCATGGGTATAGATTGCAAACATCTAAATATCCTATTTTCACGTCGGGGTTAGTCTTATAGTGTAGAGTAACGGATTCATACCTTCCCAAGTACAGTGCATCACGTGGATTGAGCAGGGCAGTTTGAATCATAAGGTGATTGTTTGGTTCAGTGTCTAATTCTGTTTCTTCAGTCAGTATTTTGTCAAAGTCGCACTCTTTCATAGTTGTCACAGTGTACCCTGCGGCTCTTAATACTCGATCTCTCAACAGAGTGTACTCATTTCGTTCGGCGAGCGTCTATTTCGTTCATGTTATAATGACGTCACGGTTTAAAAGACATGTACACCTGTAGAAGAAGCAACCGTCCAACTCAAAAACCAGGGGAGACGCTCTGGTGGGGGGTATTAAAACACTGCCAGCAACTGTTTTCACCCCATCCAGATGGGTGAGGTTTCTCAAATTGACTTAATCTGGGCGTTGGGATCCAACACAGACTGGCCGATGGAGTGAGGTAAGACCATGCAATGTACAGTGACAAGGATCTGTTGTTAAATTGTATAGTTGTCATGGTACACAAAAACCTTCTATTTAAGAATATTTAATACAGCTCACAACTTGCTTATTTACATTAAGACCAAGGTTCCCCATGCTTGATACAAAGACTTTCTCCTTTAGCTAATTTTGTACAAATTGCTTTTTTTACATTTAGCCTGGGTTCCTATATGCTTGATATAGAAACCTACTCCTTTAGGATATTTAGAACAGTTTGTTTCTTTAAAATTAACCCGTGTTGATCCAAACTTTATACAAAAACCTCCTCTTAGACATTTTAAGTACAAATTACTTCCTTACATTAAGAATAAGTTCCTCCATGCTTCATACAGAAACCTCCTCATAGAGTACTTTTAGTACAACTTGCTTCTTTACATTTAGCATTAGTTCCTCCATGATTGATACAGAAACCTCCTATTTTAGCATTTTTAGTACAACTTGCTTCTTTACATTTTACTTGTGTCCCTCCATGTCTGATACAAAAGCCTCCACCTCTAGCATATTTAATACAATTTGCTTCTTTACATTTAGAACAAGTTCCTCCATGCTTAATACAGAAATCCCCTACTTTAATATATTTAGAACATGCTTCTTTACATTTACGCTGTGTTCCTCCATGTTTATTACAGAAACCCCCTCCTTTAGCATAATTGGTACAACTTGCTTCTTTACATTTAACTTGAGTTGCTCCATGTTTGATACAGAAGCCCCCTTCTCTAGCATATTTAGTACAACTTGCTTCTTTACATTTATACTGTGTTCCTCTATGTTTGGTACAGAAACCCCCTCCTTTAGCATAATTAGTACAACTTGCTTGTTTACATTTAACCTGAGTTGCTCCATGTTTGATACAGAAGCCCCCTCCTCTAGCATATTTAGTACAACTTGCTTCTTTACATTTTACTTGAGTCCCTCCATGTTTGATACAGAAACCTCCTACTTTAGCATATTTAGTACAACTTGCTTCTTTACATTTAGAATTAGTTCCTCCATGATTGATACAGAAACCTCCTATTTTAGGATATTTAGTACAACTTGCTTCTTTACATTTTACATGCGTCCCTCCATGTTTGATACAGAAACCTCCTCCTTTAGCATATTTAGTACAACTTGCTTCTTTACATTTAGAATTAGTTCCTCCATGATTGATACAGAAACCTCCTATTTTAGGATATTTAGCACAATTTGCTTTTTTACATTTAGCTTGAGTTACTCCATGGTTTTTACAAAAATATCCTCCATGNAGCATATTTAGTACAACTTGCTTCTTTACATTTAGAATTAGTTCCTCCATGATTGATACAGAAACCTCCTATTTTAGGATATTTAGCACAATTTGCTTTTTTACATTTAGCTTGAGTTACTCCATGGTTTTTACAAAAATATCCTCCATGATATTTTTTAGTAAAACTTTCTTTTTTGTATTCAGGTTCGGTATGACTTTCCAAATATTCCAAGGACACATGTTGTTCTAAAATATCTTTACATTTTGATATTTTGTTTAAATAGTGATTAGATTGATAACGTATTTTCATACACCTTTCTTGTATACACATTTTCTTTTTCGTATACATACAAACTCCTGATCCATCTGTTATTGCCTGTAACAAAAATATTTATTCAAGAAAAACAAGTTTTTTTTGTCTTAAAATATAGATTATCAAATTAAAACAAATACTTTCTATAATTGAATGGAAATATGTGTATGCCTATATACCCAGTAGAAACTCATTAATACAAACTAATTGGGGATTGAAGTTGTTCGGATTAATTAAAATTCGGATAAATGACCTAAAAAAAAGACACGACCACCTTATTTTCACATTTTTTAATACAAATGGAATATAATACGCAGGAACTAATTCTATATTTACATTAATTGCAGGATACTTTGATCCTTTGTTATGATTTTATTTAAAACATGAGGGTACCCTCTTTGCTGGCCGAACATTATAAGGCGTCAGTCACTGTCATGTTAGACTTGCCTTCTGAAAAGTGGGAGCTTATGGTTCGGATTCCGGTATGGATCTATTGAAGGTGGTATTTCATAAAATGGTTTTCCAGTCTTCTTCCAGGCGAATGCGAGTAAATTACCTGTAAAGTGCTTCCTTCCTCATTCCTTCCCCATTAGAGCCATTATCATATAATTATGTTTATAACCTAAACAGGTAATAAGGCAAAAGAATGGTTACAAAAATAACCAACAGGTTTTAAATTACAATAAAATTACAAAAATTACAATTTTTGCACCAATAATTCAATGAATAACCAAGCCCTTTCATTGGTGTTTATTAATGTACTAATTTAGGAAGGCAAAGTATGGTTTAATAGGGCGTAAATTAATGAGTTTTAACGCTTCACTTTTTTTTTACCAAGAAAGGTAGCAATTGCCTTTCTGATAAAGTGTTGTGGGAATTATTTTTATGCTAGATTTAACAATAGGTATCACTAAGAATGTAGAAAGTAGTGGGTCTCAGGGTCCATACTCCCTGTAGAATTTGATGGAGACA